>JAHWFP010055096.1:19051-79277 GCA_023313725.1 Lithobius niger | reverse complement strand
AGGGAAATTCTGGGAGACTGGGAGACTGACTTGAGGGAAATTCTGGGCACATACTCGCACACCGCCCACAATATCTAGGTTAAATTGTAGGCAACATTTCTTCGCTGTAAGGGTGGTCCAGTACGGAATTCCCTAAAAAACATTACTATCACTGTGGGGTCTATTAGTATCTTCAGACCAATTTACAAATGTCCAACTTTGTTTTCTTTTTTCTAGCACTGTTGGTGACATTTTTATTAGGTTTTTACGTAAATTAAGGTGGTAGTAAGTGATACCAGTGATCCTTGCCTGGCCTGTTGTATGTTGTATTATTAAGTGCATGATTAATTAATTCTTTGGGTATGCTAGTTATTGGTTAGTTTTGCCATTTGTCTTTCACCTAATTTTTGTCTGGTATATCCGTGAGGGAGGGGGGGGGGCACAATTAATACCCTAAAGCCTTCCCAATCAAAACTGCCAGAAACTCACGGCCACTGGAAAATACAAAGAATGAAACTCTGGATATGTGCTCGTATTCCACTACCTGTGCGCTGAAACCACGGTGCACTCAAATCATGGTCCGCTCGACACACTGATAGTAGAAAGAAAAAATAACTAAACGTTAACTTACACATAAATTTCACAATAAAAACAATTTGAAATTCGACCTTTACTATAGCCAGTCACCAGTTTATAAAAGCTCACCGATAATTTTTATAACCTTTCAGCGGATTAAAAGACTCGAAAACCGTTATTGTCTGTACTACATCGTAAGTTTTGTCAGTGTCATTGTACAATCAAGTTTTATTTCTTGTAGGCAACCAGAGCAGTTTAGTAGTAACCCGTTATCATATAAAAAGCCAAAACTGATGAAATTGACCGCCAAATTCCGAATGGTTCGGCCCTACAAAGGAGTGCTATCGACACTTCAAAACAACCGCCAAGTTAATCGCACCGACTAATATTCGAAGGTTAAATGGAAACTACAACACTGCTACTTTCGGTAGCAATGCTCAAGTTTTCATTTAACGTCAAAATTATTATTCGGTGCGATTAACTTGGCAAATGTTTTGGTGTATTGATATCACTCTTTTGAAGGGCGGTATCATTCGGAACGTGGCGGTTCTTTTTATCAGTATTTGGTTTTGTTTTAATTGTTTTTTTTTATTTAGTTCATATGAATCCTTTATGAGGCAGAACCATTCTCAACTAGGTGGCCTCTTTACCAGTTTTTGGCTTTATTTTGACATTTGACATGGATTGGACGTAGACACAAGTTTTTTGCAACGTTGTTTAGATTGGTGACGACACACTAGCGTGTGTCTAAATACGCATGTCAGTGTACACGTTGTCATTGTCCGAACTTTGGCTGCCCAAACAGAGACGATGACGACAATACTAACAATGGTTATAACAATACTTTCGTACCTACGCGCCTTCCCACGCCATTCCCGTGACACCCACAGGTTGTAAACCATAAAACGTACGCAGTTCGTATCGTACTGCAGCCATTCGTCCATTTCATAGCTGGAAGCCAGCCCACTATCTCGGTATCGATGAATAATCACCCTATGGGAATTAATACGGGGATGAGCGGACTAGAAGTAGCTAGCTAGAATTAGTAACTTGCAACACATATGCAACGTTATTGAGGGTCAGATTTTGCATTGATAGCCGCTTAGGTGATATTTGCAGACCAGTAAATTTTTGTCCGGTGGATCGTTGCTCTCCATTTTACCATAATTTAAGCTTTTGTACGCCTACCGCATTATTATTTTTCCCAAAGTACCTGAAATATGCCCAACTATGCTTCAGGATAAAAGACACTTACGCTATGGCGTCACGATACAATGGTTTTCGTCCTCGAAAACTGAATTGATGTGATGATTGCTGCCTAACTTGGCGCGGCACATTAGCGTGTGTCTAGATAGGGAATTTCGGTTAAAGGAACATGAATCCCTGTTGGCTTTCCTTCATGACTCAGTTTTGCGACATTAGTTCAAACGTATGTAAATGTTGCCAACACATTCATTTTCTTATTTTTTCTTGCGTGCGAGGTGATTTGGCGACATTAACTCTAACCTGTGTAAATGTTGCCAACTGCAATCTCATCGGGTCGCACGACATACCGGAAGGAGTTATGTCCTTTTAAGAGAAACTTGATTGTATAAAAACTGGCTGCTTGTAGCAAGTAAAGGAGGAAATCAGGCAACAATATTTCAACTTGCTCCCACATCATTTTGCCTTGTAATCGAACTTGACTTCAAGAATTTCCATGAAGCAACTTTACACGAGCATTGTAAACGTGTGCAGGTGCACCATTGTTGGAACAATGGATTAGAGTTTTTGCATTACAATCCAGCTGGGTATTGTAAATTCCAATGAAAGATGGTTACGTTAATTCGTGAAAAAATATGTCAGAACCAATTAAAGTATGCTAAGTATAAGATGCTGCCCTCCTTTCGCCACAATGATCCGTCGATGAGGGGATTTGGAGGCAGTTATTCTTTCACACGTTCCTCGTACTGAAACAATCATTATCGGGTTACTCCTCGGATCAATTCTTCAGTCCTTGGAAAGTGTTGAGAAATAGTTGCCCAAAAAAAAATTATTTGCTGCACAACTTTGCAAAAGAAAGACAACATGCATTACTTCTTGCCTTTTCAAGTTTCATATCAGCCTCAAGCAAATGAAGGATTTCCGAATATCACCATGTAATACGCCAAGATGAATGTTGCGTGGATGATGAGAAAGCCCTGGTGGGAACTGGTAGGCTTCTGATAATGCCTGGTTAGCACAATATTCTGGAAAAGTAGGCCTAAAAATAGTAGGGCTCCATTCCTTCATACTCAACAGTAAATCCGTGGAAGGGTTATGGCTGTTTATTAGGATTGTCGGTATTGTTGGAGTATTTATACGATATTCCTTTAAAACAGCAAAAATCTGGATGATACCTTTGCTATATTTAAAGGAATACCAACGGTCAAATAACCTAGATATTCCGGTATTCCTAAATAACTGACGTAAGGGTAAAAAAAAATTAAGTAAAATTTTTTTTTTTTTATGGTAAAGATGCTTAAATGGCGAACCTGAAGACCACGTATCACCTCTTCAGCTTCAGGTCTCAGCCTGGTATTCCCAACCTGACCCAACTTTTATCAGATTTTGTTTGTATTGTGCACCTGTTCGCCACATGAATTACATAGCAGTTGCAAGAACTTCGCAGTTAAAAAAAAAATGGTTTGTGCTGAAACACTTATTCTAACACATTCGAACCTTGGTTCATTTCCCTGCACTGAATTACGGTTGGAAACAATTAAACCTGGAATAATGAACCATTAAATTTAATCCCCTCGCGGTTAAGAAGTTGCGCAGATTTGAAGAGACAACATCTAGTCAGAGATTTCTTCCTGTCTTTAGTAAGACATCATCAGGTAATGGGCGAAGCGAGCGAGTGAAGCGTAGCTTATAACGGACATCAAATTGCAAAATGTAGGTTGGTCCGTTGGTTACACATTTTTAGTCTGGGTGGAGCCGAAACGAAAGATCGGATTGGAATGAAATTTGGTACAACGCTTGATACCCCAAAAATTATTGCTGAGCCAAAATTTGCCATAAATTGAACAATTATTACGGTAGATATAATAAATTTTCGAATTCACTCACCATTGTAAATTTGGAATCGTGAATAGTTAAGGAATTCCGACGAAGCATGGTATGCACCATGCTGGTGGTAGTCAAGTGAACTTTAAAAAAAACGGCAAATTAAATTTTGGCTGCTTCTTTCTAGCTGATAACCTTTTTCGACGTAACTCAATGAAATAATAAATAGACATAAATCGCTGGAAATAATATTAAGGAAAATTGGAAATTAGCCAACAGCGAAAATCAGACACTAGAAATAAGGTTTTTCGCTGTTGGCTTATTTCCAATTTTCCTTAATATTATTTCCAGCAATTCATAGCTATTTATTTCTCCTTTATTGAGCCTTGTGAGTGTATAATTTGTCTTCCCTCTCCATTGTCTCTGGCCGAGTGAATTTCGGTCGAATGGAGCCCCGGTCACGGTTGTGACCTTAATAACGGGTTCAGTGAGTTATCTTTACGCCAGTGGACGATGTGGCCATAGCGATTAAGGCGCTATGCAAGTGATCTGGGAGCGAACTGGGTAGCCGGTTCGAATCCAGGTCATGCCACTCCGACGAAACGTAAGTGCATAAAGGTGACTTACTGAACTACGTTATTTCTAGTGTATGATTTTCGCTGTTGGCTTATTTCCGATTTTCCTCAATGAAATAATAACATTTGATCGTTGCATTTAACCACTACAGGAAGACACACAACCATAAAAAATAAAAGGATTCCATTAACAAGACACATTAGTTTCATTTGAAAAAAGAACTCGTGGAGAAATTCACTTCAGCATGGCGACTAAAGTAGGATTTTCACTAGCGATTGGGATCCCGAATATGAAACCTGAAATCGTCGTGTCATAGTTTATAGATTGCTCGTTGCCACGGTAACGTGAAGTCTCAAAACCAAAACAGTGTTGCATGAAATAATAGACCTGACTATCGAACCTGCTGTAAGCTGCTACTTTCGAAATTAAATCGGAGGTAATATTAAACCTAAACGCTAAATATTAAGCCTAAAGCCTAAAACTAAAGCAAACACATTTTAAACCTACAATGTGATGGTTATTTCTTTTAGATTATATAATAAAGATCGCTGTTGCAGTGCGTGACAGAGGTATGTGGCTCAACATTTTCGTTGGTGGAGGTATAGAGATTTCTACCAGGGACAGTATTGTGAACCTTTTGAATCTTCTGATTATTGTTAAAAACTGTCGTACTGATGATTGTTTGGCTTGCAGTTAAATGCCTTAATATTAATATTTTAATATACGGACTATATTTTGCACATGAGTGTTCCTGTAAACGATGTAAAAATTATTGCCAACGACAGCTCAAACAGTGGTGGCCATTTATTTTTACTCGGCGGTGATGACCCACATCTTTAGTGTGGGTTGTGAAAAGAATCTACAAATAACTAAGCAGAAATTAAATGCTGGAGCAAACGAAAGCTTGTTAACATAAATTTTACACGTAGCATAGGCCTATACTTAAAAAACAAGCAAAATAAGAAGGCCAGCAAAGAGCAGCAGTACGTCACACCAAAAGGCAAAGAGCTCAACTTAGCCCAGTGATTATTGCACCCAGATTTTTAAGGAGCATTAACAAATGTGGCATCGTCATTAAAATAAAAACTAAACATAAGTTTGAAATGAATATCTGTTCGCTCCGCCTACAATAGGCTAAAGCGTGTTTCCTATAGTACTACATTTTTGTTAAATGGAAGTCCTTTTCAGGCAGACCATCTACCTTCAAAATTTAATAACTCCTGATACAGCCTAGATGAAGGAGATCCAGGTACTTTCATGCATCGTGAGCTTTCTCATAGTCACCCCCCTTCCCCTCCCCTCCCCCCCCCCCATGATGCCGAGCAGGCGGAACACCCGAATGGTCAGAACGATCATCTCCAGTCAAGAGGTCTTGAGCTTGAATCTCTTCATCCATCAAGGTACACTTCAAAGAAAAACGTCGAAAAGTTATCCGATTTAGCAAGCGTCGACGAGGTTGTAGGAATGAGTTGGGTTACTCGTCCTTGCCTGGTCCTCAGGAGAAATATGACATTTACGCCTGTTTAGTAATCGAAAACAAAACAAGGAGGAAAGTAAAAATGTACGCTATTTACATATTTAAAGAATGGTAATTGCTTATTGACACATGCCACAACTTGCTATAGTCTCGGGGATGCTTCATATTTGAGCCGTGCAAAGAAGTTATTTACGGAAGCACAGACGGTCACTTTGCCCCCCCCCCCCCCCCCCCCCCCAAAAAAAAATCTCACAGGGTAACAGTCCCAAAACTCTGGAAGATCCTTTCTAATTTTTTGGCCACAGTAAAAACCCATTTCTCCAAATTTCTGTCCTTCCACACTTTTAATTCTTTAAAAACATAAAAAACAAACCTGTTTCTAGAGTTTTTTACCTTCGATTTAAGTGGGTCGATTTAGTGGTGGAAAAACCGGTTAACCTAAAATAGATGTTCATTCACTGTACAGTATTCGTATAGTACTTCACTAATGTGAGCAATGAACGACAAGTAAACAAATGTATTTGTAAATATTACAATCAAGTTTATTTCCTTTTACATTCATTAGTTTTACGTTCAATTACTGTATGTATGTATAAAACCCTGCATTCAGTGAAAAATATACACAAAAAAAAGCACGTAATTTGGTTAAAAAAAGCATATATGGACATAAGGATTGTATACGTATACTATAGGCCTACATGTACTTTGCTTATATACATACTTACAAATATACAACAAATACTAACAACATTGTAAATGAAACGAATAGGGATAATTTGTGGATTTGTTACAAGTTTATATTGTTTACAGTAACTTCATGCTATATCAGAATTATGTGCAGACAAATTAATTTCGTGGTTTAATGTTTCAACACTAAAAATAGCTAAAATGGAATTCTGTACAAATTTTTGCACGTAGGTCGAAGATCGAATTTCGACAGAATAAAGCAGTAGAAAATGTTTAACTCGTTGACGTTGGGAGAAACAATAGTACATAAACGGATAAGTTATCTGACTGTGCATCATTAAAAACGTACGATGCGCGTGTGTGTGCATGTTTATCTATCATCTACTCCTCTTGAACTAAAGCATCTACAAAGATTAGAGTCGCACCAACTGAAATATGATGAAAATACACTTCCGTTAGGCATATATTCATCACTGCAGCGTGTAACTTGATACATGTAAAACTAGCGTGAAAATTGGTCATGACGTCATAGTTTAGTTAGGCAAACTAATTAGAAAGAAATTTTGCCTGAATAAACTTCCAAAATAAATTTGATCCCAAAGCATAAAAAAAAAACATTCAAACACTTAAACGGAATTGTTTTGCATCAGTACGAAGTAACAGAAACACGACATATCGATGCCAAAATCAGTAGGAAATCAAGACACTTTAACGATTAACCATGCTATTCTTGTTTTTACTTTCTTTTCGGGCCAGCCATTGTTTATATGTGTTATAAACTTTGAGATTGCAGTTTAATGTACCAATGTAGAAAGAAACTTTGCTGCAAAAAAACAAAACTTAAAAACAACTTATTTTGCATCACACTTCATAAAAATCTTAAAACTGGTTTTGCTTTAGCAGACTGATTCACGGAAAAATCGGACCTATTATTGGTTTAAAAGGTTGTCAAACATTCCGAGTTTGAAGCACATAAGTGCGTTATTGAGCGAGCAAAACGAGCAAATTCCACGTAAACTAAACCATTTCAGTGAGGTTTTTGCTTGGCTCTCGCAATCTTTCCTTTACCCCTCGTAGGGGTTTACTTCTGGAGGACTAGACGAACAAACGTACAAGCAAACAAACAAATCGTATGTTTTGAATGATGTAGATGAAAAGCAGGCGTGCTGAGGAATGTGAGAACGAAATGTGAGCAACAATTGCAATTAGTTTAGGTTGAAATAACCAGTACGTCGATTTTGTGATCCTCTTGGAATCAAATAAATTACGTGAAGCATGGATCGATGCCAATGGAGTGAGCGAAGCGAATGATACAGCTAGTAATAAGTTCAGTTGAGACTGAAAACCTAAAAAGAATGATAACATTGCCCAAAATGCATTTTTCAGCAATAATAATGCACAAAAGAAATCGTTTTCAGTGCTTTATTCAAAATATTTCGTACCAATACAATTTTTTTTAAAGTTATGATAATCTTTTTTCAGTTAAATGTATTAATTTTCTCAGCTTTTTTTGAAATATTACAAACAAGATAAAATTAGGTTGTTGACCCGTTGAAAGCGTAACACAAATAAGTGGTTCAGAATGACCTTGATCGAGTCTGTTAAAGCCACAAAAATGAAATAGCTATAAAATTCTGGAGAGAACAACAAAAATTCAATTAAAAAAGTAAATCATTAAACATTAATATTCTTATTTCTCAAATACTACCACATATACAATGTTTTAACAAAAAGGAAAGGTTATACTAGGGAGCATTCGTAAATTACGTCACGCTTAAGGGGAAGGGGACCGCTAATCAACTTAATAAAACAATGAAAGCAACAGGTACATTTTTTTTTTCAGTTTTTTCTCATCTTTTATTTATTAATTAAATGGGAAATATTTTTTAAATTTTTTTAATAGCTTTTTTACTACTTTAAACTTTCTTGTATTACGATTAATCCAAATATGGAACAAGCACTAGTATCCGAGTATGCTTCAGTTGATGCTTCAGAAGTGGTTACGAAATTGGTGGGTGGAGGGGTAGGGAGATAAAAGAAACCCACCTTACCCCTCAAACAGTGGATCACTCTCAGTAAGTAAGTCGATCTTGGCTGACCTGCTTTGACAGGAGTTACTTTGAAATCGGTGTTTACAGAGATTCCATATTAAATGTTAACTAAACCAAAGTAATTAAGTTATAAATGAAAAGTCAAGTAAATAATTGTTGGGGGTGGGGTCCCCACATGGGCCCATACATTACTTAAAACTGTGGCATGTAGAGCACTTCATAATGGCACAGTTTTAAATAAGGCATGGGCCCATTTGGGGCCTCCCCCCCCACAAATTATTTATTTGGCTTTTCAGTTTGCCGAATAAAAAAATAAATGTTTTGTTACGGGGTGGGGGAAAAGGTTATAACAAGTATTACAATGTTACTGGGGAAGGAGGTAAAAAACGCAAATATGAACATTACGTAATTTATGGACGCTCCCTGTATAAAAAGAAAAACCCCTTAAATGCATTTGTTGAATGTAACAGATAAGTCAAGGTAATGGCCAGGAAGGGGCACAAATTTGTCAAAATGTCTGTCTCTTACCAAATCGTCTTTCCTCAATCCTTTTTTTTCATGCTTCACTAAGAATCCTTCCCCTGGAGGAAATATTTCATATATTGAAGTAAAACCTTGTTCTAGTTTAGACATACACGCAAAAGTGTGGCTACGTTCCAAACTAATGTCCAGTTGAGGTAAAAAAAAATTCACTAAAGATTCTTTCATATTTAATGCAAGGAAAAAGAAATGGGTAAGACTTTCGCATTCGGACGAAGAAATGTTCTTTGGATCTAGATTTAGATTTGTTTGAAACCCTAAATATTGGAGCTTTAGCTTCTTTCCGTTGGTTGATTCAGATGCAGAATAGGAACATACAGAAGACAGTGGGTTAAGCAATTTCACAATCGCTAGTACTAAGTCCAGGGTCAAATCAGGGTTGACTTCTGTATCCTTAATTACAATCCCTTTTAAATTAAAGGAATGATTTAAGAAAGTGAGCAACCAGTTTTCCACAGAAATTGGAAAAGAAAGATAATCAAAAGATGATATCGCTAGAGTAAGTACTTGTAGTTTTGTCACGTGACTAAGGCGGGTGAAGAATTCCAGGTCAAAGATGGACTCGTTAAGTACAACACAAAATTCAGACAAATGATCGTTACGAAAACAGGAACTAGTATTAGGAGCCATGAAAGCAGCGTTGCAGAAAAGTGATTTTATTCGTGATGATTGCAGCAAATTGAAAACGGTTTCTGGCAATTCTGTATCGATAGCTTCTAAATGTTGAATTTCAAATATCGGGTTTTGTATTTGTGAAGTGCATTTTATTTGGACATCATATAAACCCACGAACTTCCACGACTTTTGACCATTGTTGCATAACAATGCTAAGTCGAGTGATAAGGTCGTTCCCGAAGAATTTTTAAAAACGAAATACGTTAGATAAGTAGATTTGGATGCACATGCAACTAAATAGTCCAAACATTGTTGCGGGCTTAAGACACAACTTTGGCAGTCAGCTTTACATTCAGGGTCGGAAGAAACAGAAGCTGATAAAGGCGGTGTGCTTGTCAATAATCCTTTGAGTCTGTCGTTTTTTATTAGATGTGCGAACGATATCAGGTGACACTTGTTTGTTATATCTGAGATGAAAGTAACAAAGCGGAGTTTAGCTTCTCGTAGAAATCCAGTTGTAACAGCTGACAAAAACAACGGTAGAAAGCATGACTCAACAAAGTTAAAGGAAACACGCTGATATTTGATGCACGTAAGAAGGGACTGAAAATCATTCCATTCATTTGAAGATGGCTTTAGTTTAGCAAAAACCCAACACAAGTCCCTGCAATTCACTTTGCATTTCAGATTCTTCATGCACGAAACCAAACTAACTCCAGAAATTAATGCAAGTTTGGGAACGTAAATATTCTCACGGAAAGAATCTTCATTTCCTAATCCGATTCGTTTCAATTGCTTGCATTCAACGCCATATTGGATAATTTTCGCTAGATGGGCTGCAACGAAATCACGAACTGGACGATCCATTGTCATCTCAACTGGTATTAAAGGACGGAAGGATGACAGGAAGGAGGAGGTCATTTCGGTTTCTGATAAACTTTCCTGCAGAGTGCAAAAGTCAACGCCGTATTCAGCTGCATAAGGTTCAAGTTGGCTGTAAAGAATGCCTGCCTCTTCTCCCATCAATCCAGTTAAAAAAGGAAACAACAAAGATGACTCGTTGTCTTCTGTTGGTCTGACGTCACAGACATTTTTACTCCACTCCTTTTTAAACCCATTTTTAAACTTATCCCACAAGAAATACGCACTGCAGAATTCCATTAGTGACTTGTGCACGGGTTCGTAGTGAATTGTTTCACGGAATCCTTTTATGGAAACAGATTTCGTTAACAAACCTAATTGTAGAATTCGGCTGTCTCTGTTGTTGTCATCAGGGTCCAAAATATCATCCTCAGAAAAAGAGAGCTGGTTTCTCCTTAAAGCCTCTAATGAAAATTGTCCAAACTGGACCACGAGCTTCTTGAATTCACAATTATTCATGTTTGTCAAGGAATACAAGTCAATTGCTCCAGCAGAACTGCATCCAGATTTAGCAGCATATCGTCGTATAACAAAATTCATAACTTGTTTATACAAATCTGTTCTGGTATGCCATCTCCATTTTATCTCTTTATCATCTTCATTTAGGAGTAAACATATCATCAATAAAAATAGAGGACTCTGAAAGTCACTTTCAGTCACTAGTTCGTTTCCAGCCATGTTGTCTAATTGTTCAACAATGCAAGTTTGGTCTTGATCCGACAAGTGAGGAAAATGCTTTCGCAAAAAGTCGGGAATTAGTTCGTTCTTTATGCCAAGGATTTTTATTCTTTTATCAAACAGTTTCTCATCTATGATAACATCATGAGAAATACGAAACCGATCTACTTTATCACTTTTTGATGAAAACTGTCCTGGTCTTGACGTAATAATGACTGTTAAGTGTGGAAAGATTTCCCCTCGTATTAAAGCACGGAGTTTAGGAATGTAGTCCTTGTCAACTTCGTCATATCCATCACAGATTAACAAAGTATTTACTTCTTTGTTGTTGATAATTTCAAATACACCCTCAACATTTTCCTCACAAATTCCAGGTGCTTTTTTCAGCAATTCTTTCAATTCTCCTGTGAAATATCTCAAAGGCAACATAAGAACCAAATCAAATTTACTAATATAATTTTCTGATTTGGCATAATCAAAACACAGTTTGGAAGCAAAGGTCGTCTTTCCGAATCCGGCTTGCCCTTCTACTAATATTCTTGAAGACTGTTTGGCTGTTTCTTTTGTCTCAAAGATTTCATGGATTTGTTTTGTTTCTTCAGGCAAGTCTTCTCCTCTTTTCGTTTGTTGGATCATGCTCAATGTGACGTAATAGTCTGCCAGGGTAATTCTGACGTCATGCATCCATGAAAAACCTTGAAGGCACAGATCCTGGTAATCTTCCTTTAGTTTGGTTTGCGTTGCTTTCAACAGGGTCAATTCTAGATAATAAATAATAATAGGCATAAGTAAAATTGCTTTTAGTTTGATAGGATACAACATTAAAGGAACAAATTGCACAAAAAGCAACTTCAGCAGTGTATATAATTACGAAACAAAATGTGTTTGTGTACAAAATGTGCACAAATTAATACTAAACAGGAATTTAGAATTTTTACTTCAGACTACCTTCGAACGTATTCAGGTGAAATGGCATGATCGTTAATCTAGACACACGCTAGCGTGTCGCCGCCAAGTAACAGTAGATCATCCCATTGTAGATATCCGATTGTTAAAAAATTAATTGTTAATGATAAAAAGGCGGCTCACTAGCAGACATGCGTCTGTTAACTGCAAGCAACTGAAAGCTTATTTTGGCATGTTGAGGATAAATCCCAATGCGACAGAAATGTTTCAAATTGTGAAAAATGTAAGGGGAAGGGTCAGGGATTAAGAAAAATTAAAATTTAAAGGATGATTGTCCACCAATCATAAGAGATAAAGATGCGTCAATAACGTTGTTTTTATTGTTGCTGTCTAGTTAGCTAATAAGATTTTTCCCATGTTAAATCCCATAGACTTTTTGCTCTCGGCTAGCGCAAAATTGAGCTGAATTTTGGCACACGGATGCTTGGTGATCTAAGCATGGTCCTTTTGTTGGTTTGAGAGTTGTAGGGGTCAGGACAAATGCGTGGGAGGGTTTTGAAATTCGCTACCAGCGAATATAAATTTTGTTTCTTTTCCAAGTTGCAACCAAAGATTTCAAGCAACAATGGCTTGAACAATCAAGACTGGTCCTTAGATTTATTGTAAAAGCCTGAACGAACTAAAAACTGAACTGTAACGAAGGACAAAATAAAGAAACATTAACGTTGCCGTGGATTGCGTAAGAATAAAGGGATGCACGTTAGATTACGCAACAATACGAGCATCCACGAGTTAATGGGTTTTTTGTTAATAACCCAAAAATAAAATGCTTCGCGTTCTGCTGTTTTAGTAACAGCGACCTTCGGGGGTTTCTGTATGACTAAATGTCAATGAAATCTAGGGAAAGGTGCAGGGATAAACAAAACAACTGAAGGGGATGCGCTGATTGAGTGAGCGAAGCGAACAAAATCAGCGATTGTTAGCCAGTGTGTCCCAAAATGGGATTGAAGCAACTTAAGCAAGTGAAGAGTGGTCATACAATAAATTAAGCCGTGGTAATTTTAAATTTCGCAATTTTAATCTAACGGCTTATTGGCAATGGTAAATTTGAAAATTAGAAATGTGAAAATTTATAGAAATAAAATTCCTCTGGAAAAAAGCTACAGATGAAGATAACACGGTGTGCCCTTGTGTACGTTCACAGTCTTATGAAAGTTGTGATATCCACCCAAAACTAAAACTGGTACAAAACCTGCCAAGTTTCCAAAAACAATTGGCCTTTGAAGGTAGTGATATCATTCAACCAATGAAAGGCCGCCAAGGTCAATCTTATTATCCAAGTTAATCGCACCCAATAATACTTTGGACGTTAAATGAAAACTTGAAGATTGCTACAGGGAGTAGCAAATCTTCAAGTTTTCATTTAACTTTTGAACTATTAGTCGGTGCGATTAACTTGACTAATAGGATTGACCTTGGCGGCATTTCCTTGGTTGAATGATATCACTACCTTCAAAGGTCAATTGTTTTTGGAAACTTGGCGGGTTTATCTACCAGTTTTTGTTTGTGTGGTAATACATTTACCGAGACTTGAGTAATAATAAAAAATAAGAGGTTCAATTTGTTACAGTAGCGTGCATACAGCCACGATAGAGAATGGGAAAACTTTCGGTAAAAGGAAACAATCAGTATTGGAAGTAGAAAGTTTTAAGCAAACACTATTAGGGCAATGCAAAGTTGAATTGACGGATGGTATACCAAGTGAACATTTTTTTTTATTTTGCAAAAACAAAAATTAAACAAACAGATCATTTTTCTAAAAGGGCAAGGAGCAACCCCTCCCACTCCTTCCCTCTACCTGTTTAGGCTACACACTGGCTGGTGACAGGTGTTTTTTTTTATCACATATTGGATTCCATGCATTGCACGGTTTTTTTGCGTTCAATTAAACCTGTATATTAAAACACACGCTAGTGCGTCGCCGCCAAGTAATAACAGATCATCCGATGGTAGACATCCGATTGTTAAAAAATGACTGTTGAAGAAAAAAGGCAGCCTCACTAGCAGACTGTGTCTTTTAACTGAAACAAAAGCTTGTTTCAGTTAAAAGACAAGTTACAGTCTGCTAGTGAGGCCGCTTTTTTTCTTCAACAGTCATTTTTTAACAATCGGTGATTTCACACTGGTGTAAATTCCCCATGCGGTGGAAATCTTTGCAAATCGTATGAATCAGGTGTCATGGGTCCAATAACGATCAAAACCTCAACATGAAAATGTGGGAACGTGTTCTTTATGGAGAAAAAGTGTCCTCAATAACGTTGATTTCTGTTATTAGTAACTAGTAACTAGTCCGCAGGCTCTCATGTTAATTCCCATAGGGTATAAAGCCACCTCTACAGCTCATTAGGGAAAGTGCAAGCTCTACATTTCGGCAGACAGGTAAAGCGTCATTTGGGGAAGTGCCTTTTTTCTAAAATGGGGGTTGCAGTTAGAAGCACGTGGCCCTGAAGTGGCTCGTAAGTGAAAAATTATTGTTGCAACCATTGTTTGTATTGTCATCCAACAGCAGATTATAACATGCTTAAGTGTTACTCGCTTATCGTTTCAGTGCCTAATTGTCGTCGTCTCAACCCAGGGGTTGCCAAGACGGCCATTTCGTGGGTCAACAACTCCGCGGGGTCGAGCAGGAGCGTCCTCCGCGATGAGGAGATGGCTCAGGCTTTTAATGCACGCTTTGCTAGTGTTTATTCACCGTCAAGTGGGTCAGCCTCACCGGTTGAGACTAGTCTGGCAGTGTCACACGTTGGTGATCTGCCTTGGGTCCAAGCGGAATTATGATCAACGCTACGCAAGTGCCGGAATGCTAGTGCTGCAGGCGTTGATGGTGTGAGGTACAGTGATTTGAAGAGGAACCTTGAGCTAGGCGACAGTAAGGTACTCCCCCTCTTCTGCGATCTTTTGACTGGTGCAGATATGCCCCCGTCATGGATGTTTACTGTACTTGTGCATGTGCACAAGCAGGGTAGCCCTAGGTCGGATCTTGTGAACTACATGCGCATTGCCTTGCTGTCTTGCGTTCGAAAGGTTTTGGAGCGCATGGTTGTCAAGCGTCTAGAGTGGCACCTTTGAGCTATTATGGCTTTCTGCTGGAGTCCAGTTTGGTTACCGACCAGACAGGAGTGCCCAGGATGCCGTACTCTTCTTGCTCTCTAGTGTTAGAGAAGCGTGGATGCGGGGAGACATAGTGTTAGCTGTTTTCTTAGACATAAAATCACCGTATGACACTGTCTCCATCCGCTGGGTTGAAGCGTCTTTGCGAAGGATGGGCGTGAGTGTACTCCTTGTCAGGTTGATTGTGGCCCTCCTTGGTGAGCGGGCTTTTGCCACACGCATTGGGCATCACTGGTCAGCGTCGGACTCAATGTGCCGGCGTCTCCCACAAGGAAGTTGCCTCAGTTCCACGTTGTTTGCTGTTGCCATCAATGATGTCCTGGCGGAGATTGGTGAGGGTTCCAACATCGTCTGATATGCAGATGATGTTGCTGTCTGGTTCGTTGGCCGAAATCTAGAGTCGCTAGCGTGTGCAGCGCAAGGAGTTCTTGACAGAATTGCCTCCCTCCTAAGCGAGCGTGGAATCCTCCTTGCGCCAGCCAAAACTGAGGTGGTGGTGTTCACGCGGTCTGAAACTGCCTGGCAGCCAGTAGTCAGTTTGCGCATCGGGGATCAAGTTGTTAGCCCTGTGAAGAGCGTTAAGTATCTAGTGGCCGAGCTGGTGGCGATTTCGGTGGTACTGGATGTTGCTGTAGATATGCACCTTCCGAATTTCGCGATTTTCACGGACTCGTTGGCGACTTTCAAGCTCCTCCAATCTTCTTGGGCGCATCTTGACGTCCGGGATCCGCTTGTATATTCAATCGGTTGGAAGTTCTGGGTCGCGCTCCGCTCGAGCGTGGTCTCCTTTCGGTGGATTAGAGGCCACAGCCGGAATTCCGGTAATGAGGTAGCAGATGGTCTTGCGCGTGACGCTGCACGTGTCGAGTGCACGCAGGTGTCTGCGGTTACGTCAGCGCGTAGGTGCCGTGTAACCGTGCGCCAGTGGGCAACGGCCCAGTGGCAAGAATCGTGGGATATGGCGCGAGATGGCAGGACACTTCATTCTGTACATCCATACTGCTCCAGCACATCAAACATTGACAGGTTGTCCCTTCGGGATGCGAGGATCGTGTCGAGGCTCCGCGTTGGCTTCACGATACTGCGGGTCAACAGATTTCAGTTCCGCTGGGTAGACTCTTCTTTGTGCTCCTTGTGTCGCGTTGCGGAGACGCCGGAGCACGTCTTAACGGCATGCCGGAAATTTGTAGATGAGCGACGGCGTTTGGCCTCCTGGATGAGCTCTCCAACGAGGTTAGCGGAAATTTTGTCACATTCTAGTGGTTCGCGACAGTGGCACGGCTGCGGGCGGTTGCTGCGTTCATTGTAGACACAGGACTTGCTGTTTGACCCCTCCCCCTATCGCCATCACACCAGCGAGGTGCTGACAATGTAGTACGCCAAGGAGTAAAGATGTGAGCCCCGAGACTAGGGTGGAGAGAACCGAGCCAGCACGGAGACGTGTGATACAGTGCAGTGTAGTGCGGTGCGGTGCAGTGCAGTGCGGTGTGGTGCAGTGAAGAGCGGAGTGGTTGAGTGTGGTAGTGTGGTTCAGTGGCTTGTTGGTGTTCTGGATGGCAACTTGGCTTGGCAACACAGCAGCACGGTTCCTATGGCGCTATGGTGTGTGCGGTACAATGGTGTAGTTTCTGTGTACTTTGTATGCGGGTGTAGTTCGTAATGTAGAGTAGTTCGTATTGTAGTTTGGGGCGCATGGCAGAAGGCCGCGGCCTTAATTAAAATTTAGAATGGAATGGAATGGCACTAAGAGACAGAGTATCTGCAAAGGTTTGGTCGTTTTTTACGGTAGCCTACACGAATCCAAATTTAATTATCTGCCCCACGACGATAAAGGAACAATTTTTCTGGAAAGAAGATTAGGAAACAAAATGCAGATCGTCAGCACAGGTAAGAACGAGTTCTTTACAGGAAAAAAGTGTCTCAAAATAAACAAGCGGCTACAGCGACTGCCTAGTCACACCGGTCTTCTGTACAGTTCGTGCACTTCCAATGTTGAGGCGCACACCTCTATCACGCACTATAACAGCTATCTCTATTATACTAATCTAAAGGCAGTAACCATCACAATTGCCAGTTAAAAATGTGTTAGCTTTTAGGCCTATTTTACATTTTAGGCGTATTTATCAGCTTTTATGGCTTATTTTAACCAGCAGTTTTAATTTCGTAATTAGCAGTTAACGGAGATCTGTATTGTATAGTAAGCTTATTAATTTTTGCAACTCGGTGCGCCTTCAGGCATAGTTACTGTGTTACAACGTAACGTGCAATGTAGCCAGGGCCGTAGCCAGGACTTTATGATACCCCCCGCTACATTAATGCCAACTTTTTAGACGAAACTTTTATTTTTTTGTAAACAGTGTTCCTGTAGTCAGAACCATTGTGAAATTACAGTCTCACACTTCCCATACAATCAGACCCCATCCCTCGCCCCCTCCAACATTTTCCTTGAAGTACAAATAAAATTTAAAAATCACTTATTTCCACTTACGGTTGTTCAGCCAAAAATCCAGAAAAAAATTCGCAACGTCGGTTTTTGCGCCCTACCCACGATGCCAAAATTGCCTTAACATCAATGTCTATTTCTAGATGGATGTTTAGCAAAGCAAGTCAACAATAATCAAACTGAAACTCATTGAGGTCGTGTGAAGCGGCTTACTTTGTAGATGGCAGCGCCGTCTCCGTAACCGCCTACGTAAGAGTATAGTTAGGAAATAATATATTATCCTTCACTGGCGTCAATGAGCGCGTGAGTCAAGCATGCATTGCAAGCATGCGGTGTGGAGCTCTCGTCTTCAAGCAAGAGGTGTGCACCGTACTAAATTTTTTGGTGACGGGAAAGATAATTTTTTTCGATGCGGCGGCGACTTTCAAAACTTTACCCCCCGCTACTGCGGGGGGTGGCGGGGGGCTCGCTACGGCCCTGAATGTAGCCTATATAGATCAGTGGTAGTAGGGAAGTGACGAGAGACACGTTGTTGATGAAGCCAACAGAGACTCGTAGGAACTTGACGTTGCCATGGTAACATGATTTTAGGCCTAATTTTCATTTTTAGGCCTAATTTTTTTAAATGCAGTTTTAATTTCGTAAGTAGCAGATAGGCCTAACGGAGAATTTGGTTCGACGGTCAGCCTATTCATTCTTGCAACAATGCGACGAGACTATTTTAAACAAAGCTAAAACCCATTTGTTTTTATTGCGTGTCATCTTAGGATTTCAATTATTTATATTTAATATATATTTAATATAATGTTATTATTTAATTTAGTTACGTCGAAGAAGTCTATTAGCTATAAGGAAGTGACGATGTTTTAATTTGCCATTTTATTTTTAACTTCTCACACTGAATCTAACGTTGTAAACAATGGTCGTCAATATCTGGTACCGTTGCGAAGTTGAATAAAGCGACGAACGGACGGACAAAGTCGTTGCAATAGTCTTCTCAGCCGGTATGGCTGTACAGAAGACTAAAACTAGGCATAAAAGATTACGTATGGTGAACCTGGCCCGCTAATTTCAAAAGTAATAAATGAAACTTGAGAAAAATAAGATGTCGATTTCAGATAAAAACTTACGGGAATCCAAAAAAATATATATTGGTTCCGTGCGAAACTATAATTAGAAAAACGCAGTGATATATAACTGCAAACCTTTGTTAGAATTTGATTTTTTTTGTTGATGAACGTATATTGTAATTTGTGCCAACTGTAGCCTAATTTTTTTTAAAAGCTACAGGTTTGCCATCGGATTTAGTGGAGCACACCTCTCTTCAATAATTTTCATTCTATTATGATTGACATTAAGACAGCAATTCAAAAGCAATTTGAATTTTTGTTACCATTACTAATTTGAAATTATCGCACCGAAAGCACCTTGATATGTCTCGGCCAAAATCAAACTCGCCATTTTGCGTCGGCCGAAACGCCAATAATCCGCTTCAATAATAGTCAAAGGTGGCAAACAACGGTGGCCGACAAAGATGAAACACTTTCTTCTTGAAAGAGCGGCATGATGACGTCAGTTGTTCGAGTTTGCAACAATCAAAAAAATGACTTCCGCCGATTATTATTCGTGAACCAGATTATTTCCGCAATACGCAATTGATAAAGATCAGTCGTTACCAATCTGGATACGCTAACGTGATTTATTTTAGTGAGCAATTCCAGCTTCATTGCCTGATTAAAATTAACCGTTTGGTAGCCAGTGCGCTCAAAAATTGCGATTGAACAAACTTAAGCCTGTGAAACATGGGCATACAATAAACCAAACCGTGTTAATTTGGCTGATGTAACGGCTAATTGTGCAATGACAAATGTGAAAATTATGAATGAGAAAATTTATAGACATAAGATACCTCCAGACAAAAAAGATAGCGGTGACGATTGGACCGTGGGATTTTTTGTATTCACAGGCCTATGAAAGTTGTGATATCCGCCCAAAACCAAAACTGGTATACGAGAAGCCGCCAAGTTTCCAAAAAGGTTCGGCCTTTCAATGAAGTGATATCATTCAACCAGAAAAAGGCCGCCATGGTTAATCCCATTAGCCAAGTTAATCGCACCGAATAATACTTTGGACGTTAAATGAGAATTTGAAGATTGCTACCGGTTTTCATTTAACTTTCGAACTTATTAGTCGGTGCGATTAACTTGGCTAATAGGATTAACCTTGGCGGCCTATCCCTGGTTGAATGATATTACTACTTTGAAAGGCCGACCCTTTTTTGAAACTTGGAGGCTTTTTACACCAGTTTTGGTTTTGGGTGGTAATACTCTACCATGTCTGTTATCTTCTTTCTTAACAATCGAAAAAACATTTAATGACCACGCCAAGCAAATACAAAGCCTTGGTTTTATGGTAGTGAATACATACCTACCAGCTTCTACATTGCAACCACAACCCGTATGCAACACTGAAATGGTTTTGATAGCACATACAGTAGGCATTGGTGGTACAGCGTTCACGAATCATGAGACATTCCTTATACAGTCATATCAAGCTAAACTAGCTGCTGTATGTTTGATAAGCAATACTATAGGGGTATCATAAATATAAGAGGACGTGTATAGAATTAATTCGCTCCTGGCAATACACACACGCGAAAACTAACTAATTCAAATTTTCATTTTAGGTCGAGTTTTGGAAGCGAGCGAAATTTCAACGAGTTCGTTTTCATGACGTTGAATGATTGCATTTACGTTGCACTTTAGAAATATGTCTGTGATGGAGAGAGAGAGACATTTTCTCTACAAGATGCTTTAGTTACTTCCCTACATTCTTGCTATCTGATTTCTGTTATATATAAAAAAAAAAAAACATAAAACTAGTATATTCATTATATCGCACTCTGCATATCGGCACATACATTAATCTTAGAAGGATTGCCCTAAACGTATAATTTTCGGCATGCAGCCTCGTTTGTTTTGTACTCGTAGTATAGTATAGCATTTTAGTCAATAGCGAGTTTCGATGCGGCGTTTAGTTGGTTTGGAGGCCATGACTCAATAGCTGCTGCTCCCTACTTTGTTCAGGATGCTGCCGCCCCCCCCCCCCCGCAAGATATATAAATTAGCTTGCGTTGAACCTGGAACTTACTTTCCAACCTATCTCCTTTTTCGAGTTAATATTTTGTAAATATTCAGGAAAAAGAGTGGTAACTGGAGAGCTCGATTACCATAAGTAATGTTAACGTGCATACACCCATACCACATTTCTTTTGCTTCAAATACACAAATCGGAATATTAGAATTTGATTATTAGTTTCTAAGCCGTTACGTTTTTATTCTGGTATACTTCTTTAAGTTGTTTTCTGTGTAGAAATAAGAAAAGGTGGATAAATTCCAGTATCTTATGGCAAAAGCCACTTGCAAGCATTTGTGTCTATATTCATAAATGTTTTGCAGGAAAGTGAAACAAAAGTTCATTTTTGGATAATGAATTAGACCTTCCTGGTTTTGTTTATCCCTTTCGCTAGTCTGGGTTTCAGACTTTTTTATTTTTTATTTAATTTTACTGTATGAAATACGACAGAAGAATTAGTAATCACAGTTATCTTCCTGTCTCTTGCTTGGTTAGACTTCACTTCAAAGCAGAGACACCGTCTGATCCCAGACTACCCTTTACCAGCAACATTTTGAGGGTCTTCAAATTAAAGTCTAACTAAGCCTACTTCGAAAATAGTTTCAGAATCAAGATGGTTAATTTTACACACAGAGAGCTTTTATGAATTATCAGGGGAATACTGACCCTACGGGAATATAGGAAATTTCCTGTAGGCCTAAGTGAAAAGGGCGTATTAGGCCTACGTAGGCAGCGGATACATATTCTAGTTTAGAGACTTATTGAATTTCGGGAAATTTGTTGAATTAATACTAGTAAATTACAACTGCAACAGACGACACAATTGAATAGTTCTTCATAATTTTCAGCAGCTATTTCTTTTTTATTTTTACTTTATTTTCCTGATATTGTAAGCTAAATATATGTTCACAACACAATAGAGCATCCCCTAACAAATACGTAAATGCACGTTCTGAACGCTAAAGATTCTATTGGTTTTTTGTTACACAGTCATCGTTCTTTGAACAGCTCAATGTAGCACTTCTAGTAATGCAATGATAAACGAATGCAGGAGTTAGTACGTTCATTTTCATGGTGTACAGAAAATGGTACGGAGTTTGAGGTGATTACAATAATCACTGCTCACTTCTACCTTTTTTAAAAGTTAATTTACTAGGAACCTACATTTTCATTTCTCGTACTTCTCAATTTGCTTATACAGGGTACCCCCCCCCCCCCCTGTCCCGGGGTAGGGTGGGCATGATAGGAAAAAATGAAGGTACCGATGTGTAGCCCATTTTATTGTGGGTTTACACTCACATGCTCAATATTTAATATTCACTCCATTGGCGTCACGAATAGATTGAAGACACCAGGGTAGAAAGACAACAGTGATTCAAAAATCTCCGTGTTAAACTCCATTTCCCGATGCACAGCGTCGATCTGCTTCTCCATCCTGGTACGAATAATTCGAGTTGCTAGAGGTTCAGACAGAATCCTTTTTTCAACATTGTCCTTCAAGATGATCCAAAGTTTTCACAGACATTCAGATCGGGAGAATGAGGGCCACTCTTCATTACCAAAGAAACGTGGAACCTTTTGAGCCACTTTTGTCTTTCTACCCTGCTCGTCTTCAATCTGTTCGTGACGCCAATTGAGTGAACACTGAATATTGAGCTTGTGAGTGTAAACCCACAATAAAATGGGCTACCTTTCGGTACTTTCATTTTTTCCCTATCAGGATTAGTTTACTCTAGGGGGCACCCATTACAACATGTACCGAAACGGACTGTTATTTCATGCATTCGTGTGGCCATTCATGAATTCCTTCCAAAATCAACAAGTTCCTGGACTATTAATTGTGATATTTAGTTATTCTACACAAAATGTTGTACATATTGCAACTTATGCTGTAGAACAAACTTATAAAATTCACCCAGAACAATCCTGTATTTTTCTATTTATTTTTACCAGTCGTGATACTAACTAATAATAGTTCAATCAATTCAATACTAGCACTAGTTGTGAGAGGACTAGAGGACATCCACTGAAGCTGGTGGTCGATTGCTCAAGGACTGACGCCCGTAAATTTTTCTTTTGTAATCGTGTTGTGGATCATTGGAACCATTTGCCATGGGAAGTTGTCATGGCACCTTCTCTGGCCAGCTTCAGGAGTTTGGTCAGAAGGGTAGACGCTCAGGGTTTTGTCGAGTTTGACCCTCGGTGGGCACTGCAGCTCTGCCCGGTACGCATTTTATTTCTTATACCTGTTTGTCGTATATCTTTTGTTTTAAACCATCATGTTTTACTTTCAACCCTCCACTGTCCGGTTGTAACTTCACAACAAACGTTTTTAAATTTATTTTATTTTTATTATCTTTATTAAGATTGAGAATTGGTTTTGGCCAAGCTTTAAACTACGATTATTTTATTTGCAATATTTTATTATTTTTTTAAAAGAAACATTGACAATTACACCCGGGATTTCCCCCGACTCGTCCCACGCGTTTGGCGATGCCATCGGGGACCACTGTGTCCCTAGCAGGTCTAACCTTGGTGGCAAGGCATTCGTGACCTTAACCCAATACCATCAACCCTTCCTCTGAAGCCGAGCCATCGTCTTCGTTTCAAACGTTTAAATTCTTTAACTTTTGTAATTTATAGTTTTTAGTTTTAACATCGGATGGCAGTCAGTGGCCACCAGGTCCTTGCCATTCCGGTTGCATTTGCAATAAACTTATATATTATTACTATTAATTATTAAAAGTTAGCAATTAAATCAGTTTAACTTTTCCGATTTCATTGTTAGGCTGCAATCACGATTCAAACAACGAAGACATGAACTTTTTCTACCTGATATAACTTTATTTCGCTTTTGTTCTGTGGTTTATAGTCGTCAGTGATTTGCTCACCTTACACGTTACGGCAAAAAAAAAAATTTTTAATAATAGGTTGTGGGAGATACTCGTAAGATGGTTTCCGGCCATCTTATTTCCAACACAAATGAAATAACAGCAATTCTTCCACTTGGTCCATTGTTAGGATGCTCTGTTTCAATATTGCAGGTTTCATTCTTTTCAGTGAATCTGTATTCTTCAATACAAGTTGCTCCCGTCAGTAACTAATTCCTATAGTTTCTATTCTTATTTTCTGTTGCGTCAAAAGACGGCAGTATGAAATATTCCTTTTAAATGGGATTATTGTTTGCTGACTACGCCCGAACCAACGAAAAGCACGTCACGAGATTGAATAGCTATTTGCCAAATTTCAAGTTACTGTTTGATAGAAGTAAATTATTTCCGTCTGATTTGCCTACTAGTAGCCAGTAATAATAATAAAAAACACGTTTTTGTAATAGCAACGGATCAGGTACGGACTGGGAGTCGTGAGCAGCCAACCGAATTACATGGGATGAGAGCTGCCTCATGATGAATGGAATCAAATCCAAGATTACGCAGTCAACTCGGATGATAAGACCAACGCATAAAAATATCTGGATTAAACGTGCTGAGGCTACTCCGAAACGTATGAATTGTGCGTGAGTGACAATTTCGTCTGGTAAAGAATTCCAAATCTACACCACTCGCAACGCGAAAAAGCTACGTCTGTCTAAATACCATGTTTGCACCGTAAGCTTCAGAGAATTACATATAGTCAAATGTGACTCTCGATAGGTAAAAAAGAGGCATATCCACCACAACTATACACCATGAATAATTTGGTAGCTAAGAATAAGATCAATTTTGAGTCTTCATACTTCGAGTGGGTCAAGTTTAAGGATCTGCAGACGTCTGCCATATGACAAGTTGTGCAAGCCAGGCAATGCTTTGGTAAACCGTTGCTGGACAGCCTCTACCACATCAATGTCATGAAGAAAATAAGGGGACCAAATGGAGCTAGCATACTCCAAAATTGATCTGACATAGACCTTGAACGCCCAAACTGTAGCTACAGTAGCATCTGCACGAACCACCAAGTGCATCTAATACCCCTTAGGTAACTCACAGTAACTAGACCTAAAAAAGGGAACGTTTTTGCCATTTGAAGTAGTGACGTAAAACAGAAATGGCCATAACTCGACGGTTACTTATTGTGTTGTGAGTGAGTGAGTGAGTGAGATAAAAAAAAATGGTCGGAACCTATTTTGGTAAATACTTGATGAGTATATTTTTAAGTTTTGTGTTGAGATGCCCTGGCCTTCCAGACGTAGCTTAAACCAAGCACCCCTCTGAGACCAACTTCATATTAGCTCCCAATAATATGGCCTACTTTTTTCGGTTCCTGCTGCTTGTTTCCTGTCACTATTTGCTGTCTCAGTCGCAGTTAAATCACAATGATTATTAACGTAACACTATACTTTTGGTGGCTTTGCGTGGGCATGCACATTGCACATACACATGGACTTCGGAAATATTAAATGTAGTTATAATCCGACTCTCCACATCCCAAGTGGGGAGAAGATCAATACATTAAGTTTTGTGAGGTGCTAAGGGAGTGGACGATAAGTTTCAAGGCAAGGCTCGATTCCTATTCACTCCTTACTGTACAGCTAGAGGACTGTACACGTAGCATCACATATTAGGCATCGGCATCAAGTTTTCCCCTTGAACCGACCCTACGTTCAGAGCAGAGAGACAGTGGGCAGACTGTCCCCCAAACACCAACTGAAGATTTCGGCCCCAGCGGGTCAGCTTTTATACTGGCCAGGAGGGGGGGGGGTGGAATCCCCTTCAGGATTCACGTGACGTGACAGGCTAACAGGTTGGAACCGTTTCTCACTAGTTGAGTAGTGGAGCAGGCTCGGTGCCCGGTTGTTGGCGCTCTACCAATAGCCGTGTTTAGATGGGTATTGAGAGAGTGCACAAGCTGCGCATGTAACTGCAAGGTGCACCGCGTAGTGGCGCCTCGCTATACTTTATAGCATGTTACAGTTTTACGAATAGCACGAAACGTTAAGCGAGGTAAAACGTTTGTTTTCAAAATAAAATGAAAATAGTTCATATTTATAAAATCGGCTTAAATTACAGATCTATCTGTTCACAAACATGAAAAGAACTTAACATGCTTATTTACCAAGCAGTTGTTTTAATTATTTTAACAGAAAGTTTAATAATCTTTTTAATCAAATTACCCTGTTTTGCTCTTTCGTTTATTCCGAAACCCGTTAAACTAATAATTTTTAAAATAGGTAAAAAAAAGCATATTATTTTTACCATTTTTCCTGGAATTCCTGGCTTGTTCACCCTTGAGTATATTGTTCTTTCTGAAACAAAAGAGAATTAAAATTTAAGATAGGATTTGGAATGTTTTAATTAGATAGAACTTGCATGTAACCAATACCAGTTAAGCTGACTGGCGGAGCGGAGAGAGCGAAGCGAGCATATGGTAGCCTATAACGGACACCGAATTGCAAAATGTTGGTTGGTTGGTTGGTTGGTTGCACTTTTGTAGTCTAGGTGGAGCCAACATCAAAAGACAGATTGCTATGAAATTTACCACATTGCTATATAGCCCCAAAAGTATCGTTGATCTCGAATTTGCCGTAAATTGATCAATTATAATCCAGGAAATTACGATTTTTCGAATTTATTGATCCAATGCTCGCCCTTGTAAATTTGTAATCTTGAATACTTCAGGAATTACGACGAAGCATACACTGCGCTACTGGCAATCAAGTGAACGTTTAAAAACCGTCAAAATAAATCATCACTGCTTCCTTATACATAACAATCTTTTTCTATATAACTCAACGAAATAATAACATTTGATTATCGCATTTTAACCACTAGAGGAAGGCAGGCAAATGGGAAGAAATAAAAGGATTCGTTTTACGACTCATATTTGTCTCATGTGAAAAAGAACGCTTGGAAAAATTCATCCAATGTGACGACCGAAATGGCGTTTACTTTATCAACGGGAATCCCAAAAAACGAAACGAAACGGCTTATATAAAACGAAAGAAAACAGCAGACGATGTGTTTACAACAGGGAACAATAATATGGCTTCATACAGCAATTTCAAGATTCCTGCAGCTGCTATGAAAACTGAAATATCAATACCGTGTTGCAAAAATGAATAGGCCTACCTCGAACGCAATAGGCTTAATTTCTCTGCTGTTGTCGCTTGTGAAATTAAAACTGCTGCTGAAAATTAGGCCTAAAAGTTCTGAAAGCTTTAGAATTATTTAAATGCTACCTACACACCGAAGCTAACATCGTCTGACCAACAATTTTAAGATTTCCAAATTTTCTAAAATTAGCGTTCGCAGATGGAGTAGTGCCAGGCGTGTGCGCTTGAACATTGTCATTGTAGGCGGCATAAAAAGTTACAAATCTTTTGAATCTGGTGATTATTGTGAAGTATTATCGTTACGGCTGATTGTTTGTCTTGAAGTTATATGCTTTATTATTAATAACTAGCGGAGTCGCTCGCTTCGCTCGCTCATTCCGCTTCGTCTCACTCGCTCGAGGAGCTTTGATCCTGCAACTCTTGTGCTGCTGACAGACATTCCTGGTCTCTAAAACGATCAAGCAAATTGTGAGAGTGCGTCGATCTATGCTTCCAGTAATTTCTTTGATTCCAAGAGCATCACAAAATCATGTGCTGATTATTTCGACGCAAACTAATTGTAATTATTGCTCACAGTTCGTCCATCACATTCCTAAGTGCGCCTGCATTTCATCTATATAGCCGAAGTCCGTGCTATGAACGAATGGTATTGGTACATAGTGCAATTGTGAATAGTGCATTGTGCATAGTGCAATTGTGCAGTTGTGCTATGTCGGTAGATGGCATCGCATGTTCACGCTGCTGGCCGTTGCGTTCCGGGCGTAGTTACTATCTCAGCGACCCTTGGCTGCTACTCTTATAATTTGCCGTTCCGTCGGTAGATGGCGGAGATGGCATCGTATGTCCTGCTTGCTGCTGCGCTGCAGATGCAGATGACTGCGTTGCGAACCTTGTGTAATTATATATATATATTTAAATCTAGGAAAGATGTTCTGCAATAAACGTAAACAATGTAAGCATTATTGCCGGTGGCACGCTCTTTACCAGCTTAAAGGCCGGTTGCCACTAACTTAGCATTGCAGCAATTAGGCCTATCGAGTTCTCTCTCGTAGGAAGCAAAGGAATGCACAAAGCAAAACTTTTAAACGCAACAAACAAACCACGTGACTCCTTAATTAGTGAGTAAAAATGTGGGGCCCCCTCGTGCATCTGGAAACAAGTTATAAAGGTTAATGATATTAGTGCCACTAGATAGCGCCAGGAGATTTTCTTTAAATGTTTCCGTGGCTCCATCTAGTGACATCAGTATAGCTTATTTCCAGTTGCACGAGGGCGTACTAAATTTTAACTCAATAATTAAGGAGTCACGTGGCTTGTTTGTTGCGTTTAAAAGTTTTGCTTTGTGCATTCCTATGCTTCCTGCGAAAGAGAACTCGATAGGCCTAAATGCTGCAATGCTAATTTGGTTGCAACCGGCCTTTAACCAAGGCGATAACATGGCATTTTACTTTTAGGTATGGCGATGGCGAAAGAGGCTGCAAATAACAAAGAAACTAAATGTGGGAGCAAACGTAAGCCTCTTAAAATTAATACGAAACGTAGCTTAGGCTTACATCTAAAATTTAAAAAAAGGGTAATGTGAAAAAAACCAGCAAAGAGCTTCACACCAAAAAGCAAAAAGCTTAAACGTAGCCGAGTGAGTATTACACCCAGATTTTTAAGGAATATTAGCTAATATTGCAAAGTCATTAAAAGGAGCGCAAATACAAATTAAAAATATATTTCTATCCACTCCACCTACAATGGGCCCAAATCATGTTTCCTAGTTAAAGAAAGTTACAACATAGGGATGTCGATGCCTTTCAAACGATGGCCATGTTTGCCTATAAGATCAAAGCTTGCTTAAAATTGAGTTATTACACGTGGTGTTAAAAAAACCATAACCCTAAAATATTCAATATCTATCTCTATTGAATATTCAATCTTTACTGGCAGTAGTTTTTTTTTACACTACAGTAGGCTTATTCTAAAAGTTATATTTAAAATAATGTTCATACATTGGAATGATCGTAAGAGCTTCCCAGACTTTACAGGTGTATACTCAATGCCCATTATACAGGGGCGTACTGGCCATACGGGAAAACGGGAGGTTTCCAGTGGGGCCTATGCCCTAAGGGCCTGTCAGGGCCTACTGAAATTTTTTTCATAATGACAAATTCCTATGAAACGCCACAAGAGAAGGGCCTACATTACCCATTTCCCGGGCCTAAATGTCCTTCCCAGTACGCCCCTGCCATTATACTTTTACCATACGATTAACATTCACTCAAAACGTTTACGTCAACATGTAGACTTTTACTTACAATTCATTTGCAATATCCAATCTTCCAATTGCAATTAAATGATCGGTCAAGTGCGGCACAGTCTTCAGATCTGGATTTTGTTGTCTCCATTTCACCAAACTTTCATAAGCCATGCGTTCGACACCGTAGGCATCCCAGTTGATTCGAATGGCTTCAACTTCGCCATGTCGCAGTAGTCTATTGGCCAAGTCAATCCAGTTGATGCCAATATTTCGTTGGATGATTAAAAAATCATCATTCTCATTCAAACGATCTAAAGTAAAAAACGTTCTTCAGTTTGTGTGCTGTGGATTATAACATTTTTTCATAAAACGAATTCAACAGAGTGTAATTTGTGTGTCATAAAAAAACTAATTCAACAGTGTCATTTGTGTTTCATTAACCAGAAATAAGCAGATGACGGCAATGAATAAAATAAATCATCATAAGAATAAGTTAATTAATGTTCTACGTAAATATCAGCATTCACACTCTTATTTCAGTTTATATTTCGTATGTCATTTTCTGCCCGTACTTTCATCAATAAATTCACAATTACTTTTGTATTTGTTTGATTTCTGAATCAAAACTAATAATGTTTTGGAAAAAACTACTCTTTTAATGGGATTAAAAATCGGATGAGTTGCAGTTAAGAATGGGCTTCCCATACTTTTAATGCTGTTCCCATCCAGCAAAAGTTTTTTTTTTTATTATTATGAGTAGAATTAGCGTTTTTGTTTGAATGTATAGTTGGACTTTCAAAATTCTTGGCATTAGGTTTTAATTATTATTGAAATTAGTTTCTTTTACAAAGTAAAAATTTTGGCGAATATAATATTTTGTACTATTTGCCGAGAATGATGCGGGGGGGGGGGGGAGAGAGGGTGCAGAATACTTGTGTTGTAATACTTTTTGTTTTGCATCTACATTTCCTTAGCCTTAATCATCACCGTTAAGAACCTGCGAAACATTAAGTATCGTCGCCTGAAGCAGAGAATTAAAGAATTTTGAGAAAAATATTTACTAAGATTTCCACGTTAAATAGTGATCATAAGAAAAATCTGTCAGTCTACCCAGTCAGTAACAATTTCATTTGGGGCAATGCCGCTGTCACATTTTTTTATTTATATAGTTCGTATTTTGTGGGGAAAAAATAAGTGGAGTGCATCGTGCACGAATGTGTAACTGAATGCGTGTAAAACGCTACCATAAAATCCTTAATATGAGTTGTCTGAAAGAAGTTTGCTCAGATTTTAAGAATGCTCTTTTTTTTTATAAGCATCGTTATTGTTTGTTATTGCTGTTTTTATGATGGATTATACATATTCATAGTTCTACGAGCTCGCTGACACTCCCCCCGCCCCTCCCACCCCTATTACATGACAAACGCTTTAAAACCTAAAATGTGGAGTCTAATTGCCAGGATACTACTGGTCTAAGAAAATTGACGAAACAATGCAGTTTCAGTTCTTTGACTGACGTAAAAAATAACGGACAACTGTCACTTTTGATGCGAATTTGCTTCGTAGAATTATTTGTAAACCGTACAAAAATCTTTCAAAAAAATAATGATTTTATAAATTAATGAGCAAATATCATAAAATTTTTAACCGTAACAAGGCTTGCCGGCTGATAACACCCATTTGTCTTCAAACTTACAACAAAAGAAAGGGTATGAAAGAAAGGGAACGTCAACAAACGGGAAAACAGAAGACACGCTATTAAAACAAAAAAAAAATGTTATTTATCGCGTGTGCCCAGGAAGTGGCATTGTGTGCTTTTCAGTTTCGAATAAATGAAAAGAAAGGTGCCGGTGTTCTTTCCATAAATAACTAAGTCTGCCCATTATTATTCGTTATTCTGCTTTAGTTCATTGAAAGACTAAAATGTATATAATTAACATTAGTAAGGGTCATCAGCATTGGTCACTCTGTTAAAATTTCATCTTTCAGAGCTCATAACTCCACCAATGTGAAAATTGTGTGACCAAAATAATTGAAACCCAGCTTCGATTAGTGAAGGGTTGTCAGCTATAAAAATTTTTAAATTTGGTATAGCCAATTCAGAGGTCCAGAGAGGGACAAAATGGACAACTACGTGTCGTTCTTGTTTCTCTGATTCTTCTGCCCCTGGGGATGTACCTTTGGTCACCCCCTCCACAAGTCAAACTATGCCAAAATATATGGGAATAGGCTCAACTCATAGCTTCCTGTGTACGTGAGCCTTTTAATATTATTTTGGTGTACCTAAAATAGTTATTTATGAAAAGGGTCATCACGTGCCAACTAAATCGATGCCATTTTGCTCTATTAAAAAACCTTCTCCTAACTGCAACCAAATTCTCCTAACGCACATAAAGCAATACAAGGATAATGTCGGTGTAGATTACATTCCTGCTAGATTCCGGACAACTGTTCAGTACACTCATTATTCCAACGTGTTTAATGTTAATTCGTATTAGCACGATCTATGCAGTAGCAGTTTATAATGTTCCCTGTAAGAATGTTACCTCATATTCAGTGTAGATTAATAGCAAAAAGTGAAACATTAAAAAAGGGTTAAAGGGTTTAACGAGCGTTAACCACTCCTGGTCATCTGCCCGAAGCCCTAAGGCCCTATGTCTGCAACAGCCAGATTCCCAGGCAGTCACCCACCCAAGTATCAATCCAGCCCAATGCTGCTTAACTTCGGGGATCTGACGAGAACCGGTGTTTCTCCGGTGAAACATTAAATGTTAAGAAACAGAGTCTAATGTTTAAACCTTAGAAGGAGCCCGGACAAGCTTTGATAGTACAATGAGAGTATGGAATAATTAGATTCTGACAACCCGGTGGCACTTTCCGTCCTTAAAAATAGGAACAAGTAAAATACACTTTGACGAAGATTACAAAGTGCTTGAAAGATGGTAAGCTCTATAACCTATTAGTATTAAAAAACGCTTAAGCGTATAAAATACGGATGTAAGCCTCAAAAAACGTAAAGCCCTAAAGGAACAGATATTAGAAAAAGACATGTAAACCATCAGCGTCGCACTAATACGTGTAAAAGAATCTCCAGCGACCCAAAAAAACAAGCTAAAGCTTCTTTTACACGTATTAGTGCGACGCTGATGGCTTACATGTCTTTTTCTAATATCTGTTCCTTTAGGGCTTTAAGTTTTTTAAGGCTTACATCCGTATTTTACACGCTTAAGCGTTTTTTAATACTAATATCCATTATTTTTTTTTGTTTCACCAAGAATTACACAGAAAAGAATACTGTAATCACCTTAAAAATAACTCTTATAAGACAGCTTTTTTAATACTCAATTTTAATTAAGAGCTATAAAAATTGAAAATCGGTTTTTTGGTTCGATCTCTAGGTGAGAGCAAAATTTCCCCAAGAAGAAGAACAACAATAATTGTAGTCACATTAAAATAGCGTTCAAAAGGCCATAGGATTTCTTCATACCTATGTTTTAAGCTGTAAAACTTGAGCATCGGTTCATTGGTTCGATTTTCAGGTGTAGCATAGCTGTTACGGGCCAGAATTTGGGTTAATTATGAACATCAAGCTAAAAGTCATGAAATGTAGTACACAAATCAATTCTTAGCTAATAAATCGAGCTAGCTATGGTATCTCGAGATAACCCCCTAAGGCCCCTTCCTGTTTCTCTACCACACTCACCTGTACTACTATGAATTTTGGTACTATGAATTTTGGTACGTCATTCATTCCTAGTAGTAGAAACTGAACCAGCCATGAATCCCCATGAATTACCACCAAAACCTTCCCCAGCATCCCCTGTCCCTCCTTTGCACCTCATGAAACATCGATGACCGATGAGGGGGGGGGGGGGGCACAGGAGGGAGCTGGGGGCCCTTTGGGGGGTATTTCATGGGGATTCCATGGCTTGTTCAACTTCTACTGCTAAGAATGACTTGTGTACCAATTTTCAAGCTTTTAGCATGATTTGCAAAAATCAGTGAGGGGAAACAGGGGGTCGCTGGGGCCCCTTGGGGGGTATTTCATTGGGTTCCATGGCTGATTCGATTTACGCTGCTAAGAATAAGTTGTACACCAAATTTCATGTTTTTTACTTGATCTGTAAGAATTTGTTGCCCAAGCCCCTGGCAGTGGGCACGGGCGGGGAGGCGCTGAAGGTATTTGGGGGTATTTCATGGAAGTCCATGGCTGGTTTAATTTTTAATGGTAATAAGACTTGTGTACCAAATTTCATGTTTTTAGCTCGATTTGCTGAAATTTGTTACTCCACTTAATGACTTCTGCCCAGTGCTCTACAATAATTATTGCTCTACCGACGAGAATACGGCAGTCATATCTAAATCGTGTTCAAAGGGCCCTGGTCGGTGTTAAATCCTACATTTTAATCTATACAAATTCAAAGTCGGTTCATTGGTTCGATCTCTATGTGAGAGCAAAGGTTCTAGCCCATTTGGCTTCCCGTGTCAAGAATATTGTGGTTACATTAAAATAGCATACGAAAGGCCCTCAGCCATGTCCATACCTACGTTATAAGCTATAGAACTTGAAAATCGGTTGAGTGGTTCGATCTCCAGGTGACAGCAAAGAGTCGCTACAACAACATTAATGATTTGTGCCCAGTGCTCTACAATAATATTTGCTCTGCCGACGAGAATACTGTAGTCACATCAAAATCGTACTCAAAAGGCCCTGGTCGGTGTTAATACCTACATTTTATGCTATACAAATTGAAAATCGGTTCATTGGTTCGATCTCTAGGTGAGAGCAAAAGTTCTAGCCCATTTGGCTTTCCGTGTCTAGAATATTATAGTTGCATTAAAATAGCCTGCGAAAGGCCCTAGGCCTTGTCCATACCTACGTTTTAAGCTATAGAACTTGAAAATCGGTTCAGTGGTTCGATCTCCAGAGCAGAGCAAAGAGTCCCAACAATAACAAGAACAACAACAACAATAACAACAACAAGAAATGGCCATGCCGTGGACGCCGAACGGTTCAATTGTTGTCATTAAAATTTGTAATGCGGTGAAATAGTTATGACACGACCCCAAATACCGAATTTCGTTGGTCTATGTCAATTTTAGGGGAAAACTATAGGAGGTTAAAGTTTGACGTTAACATGGAAGTTCATGCTAAGGCTTACATAAGGACCGCTATCGCGGTCCTTGATACTTAAATTTTTGTTGTTATTTTAATGCATTCTGCTCTTCTGTACTTTAGACTGTATTTAGCTTAACAAACGTCAGTCAAACCTCTTTTTTCATGATTTTTATTGTCTGTGGCTCTTTTGCTAAATCTTTCACATTGTATTCCTCTGGCTCTTCAGCCGCGTCTTCCGCATTGTATTTCTGTAATAGTAGAGTAAATTTTGGTGAGAAATTGATCCCTGAATTAAGAAAGCAAATCCTTTAGATGGTTAATAGCCCTACTTACCCTGAGCATTATCCGATAGGGAGACCAAAAATATCTCGTTCCGCTTATAGATGGCCAAACAAAGATGGCGACTGCCTACCATATTGAAATTTCAATATCTCTTCTTCTATGGTTGAATTTCGATATGTCAAATTAAAGGTAATTTAACGTAGAACGTTTTATTTCCTATGAAGTATTACACATTTCCCAATTGTTTTACGCACAAACTCGAAAATGTAGTAATTAACGGTGTTTGTGGCACACATACTCGACCATCAAGCTTAATCCGAGTCAGTAATATATTATTAACCTCAGGAAACGTGATTCCCATTCTTTTGCCTTTATTTTGACGTCTAGAAAATGTTAATCGGACACATAGAAACGGAGAAATGATAAATTACAGTCAGTGTTGCTATGGTAGCAAAGCAACATGAACATGAGAATTCTGTGTCATTCCTGATTTTGAATATCTAAAGATACTGATTAAAAAATATTCCAGATAACTGTTTGCAAACTAAAATACAGAACAAAAATCTGTCAATTTAACGACCTAAGAAAGTTATAGATTTCGGCAGTAACAGCACGAACACCAAAGAACGTCAGTTCAACTAACCTTCGCAATTGCATACTGCCGCCATGGTGAATGGGATTGTCGTCTAGTTGCCCACTCTTGTAACCTTGAAAGAGGGACAACTAATATTTTATGACTTATTAGCTATCCCTTTGTTACGCAGGTGCTATGTTGGATGCACCGTTTGCAACACTGGCACGTAGGGTGCCACTTGGCATTTGAAATGTTCAAGATCAAACGCCATAAATGACATTTTTAAAATAGCTTTTTGACTGCAGCATCTAAACCGTTCATCTGATGGAAAACAAATCAATTACATAATTCCTTCAGAATAAAATTTCGTTAAAAAGCGGTCTCATTCATATTTTGCATAGAATTAAATCTTTTGACCCAAATACGTGATTTAACTCCTATTACGTCATCTGTGCTTCATGTACGTGTGTAATTAGCTAAGTTGGTATTCTAATTACTATAATTATAATTACTAGAATTATACTAGTATTCTAATTATACTCAGATAAGTGGCGGTAACGTATATTTTGCAACAAGGGTAATAAAAACGGGTTATCATAATTAGGACCTAAGCTATGGCTGTTTCTCTACACTGTAGCATAGGCATACTGTTTCTATTCACCATAAGTTACATTTTTAAAGTGATGCACTGGCAGTTATAATTAACATAAATGGATGTAATAAAGCTAGATGAAAGGTGGAGATGTATATTTTTCAACACGGGTAATAAAAACAGTTTTTTTCAAAATTAGGAGCTAAGCTACTGCTGTTTCTCTATGCTGTGGCACCGTGCTTTCTGCATCTATTCATTACAACTCGCATCCTTAAAATTGATGCGGTGGCAGTTCCAATGACGACAAACTAGTTTTATTACACTCGTTGGGAAATATACATCTCCATTTTTCATCTAAGCATAATTACACCCATTTATCTTAATTAGAACTCGTAACGTAGCTAATTATACACATACATGAAACGCACACACGCCATTGCGGCCATTGTATGTGAAAGGTACACAAACGACGTAATAGAAGTTAAATTACGTTAAAAGATTTAATTCTACACAAAATATGAATGGGACCATTTTTGTACGAAATTTTTTTCTGAATGTATTATGTAATGGTTTGTTTTCCATCAGATGAACGGTTTATATGCTGCAGCCAAAAAGTTGATTTTTGGATGTCATTTATAACGTTTGATCTTGGATATTTCAAATTGCCAAGTGGCACCCTACGTAACAATGTTGCGAACGGTGCAGTCAACATCACACCTGCATAACACGGGCTGTAGCCAATAAGTCATAAAATATTAGTTGTCCCTCTTTCAAGGTTACAAGAGCGGGCAACTAGACGACAATCCCATTCGCCATGGCCAGCAGTATGCAATTGCGAAGGTTAGTTTAAAGTTAGTTGTTAGTGCTGTTACTGCTGAAATCTTCAACTTTCTTAGGTCAATAAATTGACAGATTTTTGTTCTGTATTTTAGTTTGTAAACAGTTATCTGTAATATTTTTTTAATAAGTATCTTTAAATATTCAAAATCAAGAATGACGCAGAATTCTCATGTTGCATTGTTGCATTGCTACCATAATAACACTGACTATGAGTTACCATTTCTCCGTTTCTATGTGTCCGATTAACATTTTCTAGACGTCAAAATAAAGGCAAAAAATGGGAATCACGTTTCTTGATGTTAATAATATATGTATTACTGACTCGGATTAAGCTTGATGATCGAGCAAGTGTGCCACAAACACCGTTAATTACTACACTTTCGAGTTTGTACGTAAAACAACTGGGAAATGTCTAATACTTCATAGGAAATAAAACGTTCTACGTTAAATTACCTTTAATTTGACATATCGAAATTCAAAATTGGTCCCATAGAAGAAGAGATATTGAAATTTCAATATTGTAGGCAACCGCCATCTTTGTTTGGCCGCCATCTTTAAACGGAACGAGATTTGTTTGGTCTTCCTATCGGAAAATGTCCTATCCTCCAAGGGATTTGCTTTCTTCATTCAGGGATCAATTATCCTAAAATATGCCCCAAATTTAATCTACTACAACGCCTTAGCCGCATCGTCTGGGCTCTTTAGCCATGTCTGCTCGGTTTTGTGCTCTCACGATTTTCGCTCCCCCTTGCAGCTACGTCTGCAGCTTTTCAGCTATGTTTCCTTTTGTTGCCCTAAGGCCAGGTGTATCAAAATTTGCCGCAAATAACCAAAGTGTTGTCGTGCCCTTCACTTTATATCCTACATTTTGATAAAAAGCTGTAAGAGAGAATAAAAATACCCAATTGAGGATCCAGGGTCAGCGAGGTGTCCACTTCTTGCTTTGCCTTAGGTTGAAAAGTTTTATGTTCGCAGTGCATTCACAATGGAGAATTATTCATTGCCGTCACTTACTTTATTCTACGAAATTCGTGTATAGATTCGTTGAAAGTTCTTAAGCACAAAAGTCAAATGCAAACGTCACAACAAAATTGTGTTGTTAAAGTTTATTACATTTTTACGCTTTTAATTTAAGTTTTTTCTTTTTAAATAAATTTTAAATAATTAAATTACAATTTTTTCAAAGTTTTGTAATGTGACTTCAAAATGGCCACCGAATTTCAAGATGGCGCCCATTGCAGATTGATAACAATAGTATTATATTCACCATTCTAATATATTGCAACAAGGTTGCCTACGTCCTAAATTTCAAAGAAATTATAATCAGCATACTTCCAAAATGGCTGATATGATTTCAAGATAACGTTCCTTACGGATTACGTATTAATTCTATCAATTGGCATTAACTATTTCGTCTATGTTCTTAATTTGAAGGAAATCTGAGATAAAAAAACTTAATTTCAAAATGGTCGTCTAATTCCGAATTATGACGTCCATGACAGATTAATAACGTTCTTGGTACTTTTCGTACTTTAATTCGTTGCAACTAGTTCATGTACTGTACGTTTTAAAAGAAAACTGGATGATGGGCATAATTTCAAAATGCCCGTCTATTTCATGACGACGCCCATAGAAAATTAATAATGACAATGGTACACTTGTTTTTTACTTCGTTGCAACTACTTCTTTGTCAACATTCTAAATTTGAAGGTAAATGGATGACAAAAGCACAAATTCAAAATGGATGTCAAATTTTAAGACAGCATCCATTACAGACAACAGCTGTAATGGTTCATTCATAATTCTTCAATTGGTATCAACTATTTCGTCTATGTTCTAAATATTTAGGAAATCGGACGATAATTAGCATATTTTCAAAATGGCTAGTTAATTACAAGATGGTGTCCATTACATACTAATAGTGATGATGGCATATTTATTTTTTTCAGATATCAACTATTTTTCTAAATTTGAAGGACATCGGACTATAATAAGCACAATATCACGATGGCCACCTAATTTCTAGATGACGCCCATCTTGAAACTATGCTAATTATAGTAAGAATTCTTTCAAATTTAGAATGTAGACAAAATAGTCGCTACAAACTGTAACAGTGACTGTGCCGTCATTGCTTTAATAAAGTGATGATGGCAATTCCCTGTTACAGTTGGTAACAGCTATTTGGTCTATGTTCTAAATATTAAGGAAATCGGATGATGATTAAGCATAACTTCAATTTGCGCCCAATACAAATTAATAATAACCATGGCACATTTATTGAATTGATTTTTATTAGCTATTTCCTATAAGTGGCACACTAAATTTGAAAGCAATCAAAATTTTCCAAATGGAAGAATATCTGGTTAGAAGCAGAATAGCCTGAAAGAGATTGTAGGATGTGCAGCTACTACGAATAATAGGAGCAGTACACGTTATGAGGTAAGATTCTTACCCATTCTAAAAATGAGGCGCCATTTCTGTATGAACCGTTGTTACTGGCTACTGCTCCTGCACAGACCACCACCGTGTACTCAAATGGATTAACATTAACATGGTATTAGTCAGTGCACCGAGCAGGAAACTTATCAACACAGACTTTAGCTTTGTGTTGCTTTATATGCGTGTGGAGGATTGGGTTGCGCTTAGGAGGACCAGAGACCTTATGAAGTTGTGGTAGGATCGGTCCACTCAGTACTAATCAGCACCGTGAGAAACAGTGCAATATTTTTCGAGACCAACAACGGGCCAACACCACCTCTTCTTGGCGACTGTGGTGATATAAGCCGAGTGTCATAGCTCGTAACTTATTGCCGTTTTGTTTATCCCACAAAGCTTGCCAAGCAGCGTGCATTCTCAGACGTAGAAAGGCATGCTTTTTGTTAATTTCAACCATCATTCTAAAACGCTTTAACTCTATGCCACGAAGCCGGGAAGGAGGGGCGTTAGGGCTAGGGTCCTGTTGGGAATCGTCATGCCCACGACCTTGCCAGTCCGCCTCTGTGTGTAGCGCTTCGAAGCTGACATGTCTGTCCTTTGGAAAATTTCGATTTCTTTACAATTTTGCACTGGGTGAAATAGTTGGTAAAATTAAATTAATGAACGCACCATGGTTGTTATTCAGGTAAAATGAGTGGCATCTTGATTTTAGGTGACCATTTTGAAATTATGCTTATCTTTGCCGAATTTCCTTTAAATTTACAAGGTAGACGAAGTAGTTACAACGAATTAAAATGGGAAATGTACCACGATGATTATTATCTGTAACCGATGTCAAAGAGAAATAGGTGGCCATTTTAAAAATTAATCATATTGCCATCCAATTTCATTCAAATTTAAGACTTAGATGAAGTAGTTAACGAAACAAAATGAGGACAGTACCATTTACATTATAATTTTCTAATGGACATCTTGAAAGTGTGCTTATTATCATACAATTTCCTTCAAATTTAAAATGTAGGCAAAATAGGGAATAGCAGTTGATAAAAAAAAACAGTTGGCCATCATCGGTATTATTCTGTAATGAATGCCGTCTTGAAATTAGATGGCCGTTTTGAAATTATACTGATAATCGTCAGATTTCCTTTAAATTTAGAATGTAGATGAAATAGTTGATAGCACTTGAAACAATGATTGTGCCATCGTTGCTATCAATGTATAATGGACGCCATCTCGACGTTAGGTGGCCATTTTGCAATCATGCTGAATATCGTCTTTAATTCATATTTGCAACGTACACGAAATAGTTGTAACTAATCAAAATGGGGAATGTATCATTGTCATTATTAATCTGTAATGGCCATCTTGAAATTATGCTTATCATTCAATTACCTTCAATTCTAGAATGTTGACAAAATAGGTGATACCAGATGAAACAATGGATGTACCATCGTCACCGTTAATCATAATCTGTAATTTTTTTTAAAAAGTTTGTCTACGAAGGGTTACAAAAAAATGTGACAGGAAATATGATGGGGCTAAAAAGGGCAAAAATCTGCGTGACTTCTTTTGTGTACCGCTCTTCTCATTCTGTGCTGGTGTCGCTTGTCTGTCTGTCTCTATGCATGATAACTTTTAAATCCATTGGTTGCTTCATTTCAAATTTTACACATCGACATTTTATGCTCTATTAATGGATGTATGTTGGTAAATCAATCAAATTGTGCCCTTAAGGGGCTTCGGTGATTTTTAATCAATTATACGAAAAATAATAACACGTCATGAACACAACAATGGTTTTAATCATTATTCACGGAAAGTAATTGCAATTATTAACGTACAACTAAAATATTAGAGACCAAAAAAGACATCTTAAAGCACGCACGTAAAGTATTTAAATTAATGGCTAAAGATAAATATTAATGGGGAGGGGGGGGGCGAATTGAGGCCAACCCTGTGGTTTTTTTTTTTAGTGAAGGGAAATGCATGTGCAGGTAGAAAATATAAGGAAACACCAGATGCAGCAACCGGACACTACAGTGAAGTCCAGTGTACGGCCATTCACGCATATTATGTTTTTTTCGTCAGGATGGCCCGCACAGTGGGCTTCACTGAAGGCCCCGGTTGCGTCGGGCGTAACTTTTCTATTTTTAGTATTACCAATGCAGGGAAAACAAACACTTAGTTTTTCTAAAGACGTTTTTATCGTCGGCTGACACAAATTCTGATGTACATATGTATTGTCGAATCTGATTATGTTTACAAATCCATCCCATTCAGCAAATCTTTGTTCAGCTGTATTAGTCTGAAATTAATAAAAATAGAATTGCAGTATTATGTACTAACATTGTCTCCACAATGTAAAGAATGTAAAATGCCCATCCTTCTGCAGAAACTAAAGTCGGTGCTCTCTCCAACATAACTATTCCACATTTACGTTAGAATTCAAAGTTATAGCTGATTACTTTGTATGTGTATTACAGTTAAGACAATTTTGCAAACAATCACTTCAGAATTGTAATCAGGACTGCCGACAGCAGTAGTAATAAATGTCCAAGACCCGTTTCAAACAGGGCTCTGAAAGGGAATTTTGTTACACCTAGATCCTTTCACAAAAATTCAGTTACATTCAGGCCCTTTCCTGGCTCCGAGTAGATATGATTATAATACAAAACAAAATATATTCGAGACCACAACAAACGAACTAAGATAACAAATAAATGTGACTTACCTTCTTCAGAGTCGTTGATGCTTCTTCTTCTTTCTTTTGTTCTTGAGAATGTAGTCCCCATTTCGTCACTCCTACAAAAATGGAAGAAATATTTCAATGAAAAGAGAAATTCATTGCTGGTATATTGCACTACTGTAAATACTATTAATGTGACTGCTGGGCAATGATCTGAAAAGCTGTAGCTGGTGTATGTCTATAAAAATGACGTTTAGCCTAAAAACCCAGATTGCGAGTTTTTCTTTCTCTGTATTTAGCGGAGGAAAAGGAAAGAAACATTCAGAAATAAAAATGCAAGCTCGAGTTGTCAGCGGCAGTTTTGTTGTTGTTGTTGTTGTTATTGTATTATCAGAAATGGATTCCTACGAAAATTGGGATCTCTTAAGTTACAGGAATACGTTTCAAATTCACGCTTATTTCTTTAAAATATGGTAGCCTACGAGATGCTGCCCTAGACTCTCCCCCGCCCCCGCCCACACTACAGAAGGACCTTGTTTCCCGACAAAAATTTGATATAATTTTCTACGAAAACTGCATCTCTAAGTTGCTATTCACGCAGGTTTTTTAATACTACACTAACTTGACGTGCTTCCAACCCCGAGGCTCCTTCAGTACATTCCCGGAGAGACCCGACCCCATCCAATCCGACCCTGGTCAAGGACTGTAACCAGTTTTCAGAAAATCACGTGATGAACTCATCCGTTTGCATTTCGTCGAATATAATGAAAATTAAAATGTGGTATTACTTCAAATCTATCGAGTATGAAGTGCATCCTAAATCAATAAACCAATGATATTGCCAACTAAGCCATCCTTACTTGGAATTCAGGCCGTAGTACAAACGTTGGCCCAGTTGTGGCCTGTTAGCTGTCAAGGTCCAATACTTCTCGTTCTTAAAATGAAACCCTTGTGTATTTGTTCTAGATTTTATTACGGTCAAAAGATTTGCCAGATAAATTTAAAAGAAAACTAATTTATCACCTGAGGTGCCTCATTTGGATTTTACGAAATGTCGCGAATTGGTAGCCTTTTTAACCCGTATCTATCACACGGATCGCGTCATCACTGCATCGATGCTCACATGACATAAATAAACCACACAAAGCAGCATTATTTGGAGCACAACCCAGAAGTTCACTTACGTATTTGCTATTACGATCCGTTGACGCTTTAACTACAGTTTTCGAACCTTACTGGTAAAATTGCAGCACAGAAACGCCACACAAACTCCCCCACGTCACATAAAATGAATTAATGCAAATCAATGCAACAGTTCACCCCTTGTTTCTGATTAGTAGTTAAATGGATCGAGTCGTTTTCAGTGCTTAGCCTCGTGTCCCGTAAAATTACTGTCTCTAACCTACCTCGGTGAGCTTGCTTTGTTCACTTACATGGGTTACTGCCTGAGGCGTAATTTAGGTGTTATGCACTGTGCACTGATAGCACACACGCCTCCCCACTAATTTTGTGTACTTTGTGAGTAAAAAAAAGGACGCCACATTTACACCCCAATACACATTCATGTTGGGACTGAGCTGATACACAGTGTTAGACTATGTGTACAAGCAATAGTCTACGATAAATTCAGATCAGTGGCTAATTAGTGAAATTTTACACAATCAACATGGTTAGTGCATGCAACAGGGTTATCCGCCATAACGCGAGTAACATTTAAGTCACTTATCGAAAGCAATAATGAGTCAGTGACGACGTAATTTCATAGCTCGTTTTTAGCTTTGTGGCCAATAACATTTTGGTTAAACTCATAGTTCTTCGTTAGCAACTTAAACACACAATTTTGATAAATAAACAATGTTTCTGTACACAATGTTGTACTGGTTTGGCTTAGCTTGCACCTTGTCTGTCGACATTACATAAAGGTGTCCCATCGTTACATTCCAACCAACGTTAGTCCACGTCAACTGGTTGACTGGTAGAACTCCATTAGGTCCATTCGAAATAATCAGGCAGCTATGGAGTAAATCAAGCTTTCGTTTTCATTACTGACTGCGGGAAAGGGGCAAAGGGTGACTGTACCTTTTTGGTTGTTACCTTACATTAGGGTTTGTTAGCCTGCATGAACTTCCAATCAAGAGTGAGCCTTTGACTGACGGATTTGGATACATATAGCATTAACAATAATCATTCAATTGTGCTCAAACAATCAAAAACATTGCGGGGTAAAGAATATCACACCGTTCCAGTCAGATGAAACAAGTCATAAAAAAAAAATCAATTTTGGTAATTGATTAAAATAGCCTTAATGGTTAGCGATTAACATGAATACCGAAATGACGCAGGATGGAAACCTTCCCTATTTACTGTACTTGGTCTAAAAAATTTGCTAGCTATAATGGTGACAAGAGGGGAAAGCCTTGGAAAGTTTTTTAATATTGGGTTAATTTCCTTGTTTTCATAATAAAATCACATTAACTCAGAACAAGCACGGATCATGTACATTTTTTCGGAATGATAGTTACTCATCTGCTACGGTTCCCATTTAGATTTAAGGCTTCGTATATGAACACAGTAAGAATTGCGCTGAGGATCGAGTTACAAAATTTAAACTGTATAGGCAACAGATTGAACAAAAATCTTATTTCCACATGAACAGAGTGGAATATACTATAAGGAGAAACGTGAACGAGGAGCATATGTACACTTATGCAGCTAGGGAATTATTTTTACATGCGAAAATGGTTTATCACGACTTATCACTATTTTACATGTGGAAATGGTTTATTTCGATGTATCTCTATTTTACATGTGTAAATGGTTTACCTCAACATATCTCTTATTTACATGTGGAAATGGTTTACCTCGACGTGTCTCTAATTTACATGTGGAAATGGTTTACCTCGACGTGTCTCTATTTTACATGTGGAAATGGTTTACCTCGACGTACCTCCATTTTGTATGTGGAAATGGTTTATCTCCACGTATCTCCATTTTGTATGTGGAAATGGTTTATCTCGACGTGTCTCTATTTGACACATGGAAATGATTTACCTCACCGTACCTCCATTTTACACGTGGAAATGGTTTATCTGGATATATCTTTTTTTATGAGTCGAAATGGTTTATCTCGACGTATCTCTGTTTTACATTTGGAAATCTCGACGTAGCCCTATTTTACGTGAGGAAATGTTTTACCTCGTCATATCACTCCAAGGTAATGACGTTGTTAATTTCTGACCTAGGCTATGTGTCTGTAAATTGGGACGTTGTAGATAACCATAAACTAGTACTTCTGTGAACAACATCTTTCACTCTTCCCCGTATTCCCCTAAAAATTCGTACAGTGTTGTTCAGCCATAGTTGAAAGAGTATATCTGGCGTACAACCTTGGTCGAATGTAGAGTTACAGGGCCATAATCGAGCTAGTGGGGTTCAACCAAGAAGGGTTTAACTCAGCTGGCATGGTTAAACCCCCGTACCTTTTCGCTGTATGCATGCATATTGCGCAACTTGCCAAGCTCAGCTTAAAACAGATAATGGCAGCTTTTCACTCCTACACATACTAGCAGGAGAACTCTATTTATTCAGACTGGGTTTCTCATTTTAGTATCACCCTTTATATTGTTTTAGGCAATTATCTTATAAGTTATTATCTATTAGCGTAAACTTTTTTTTTTCCACATTTGTCTTTTATAATTCGAATTTGGAGTATTTATTAGCAAACGATTGAAATTTAGAACGTCCAAACACACAGAGCCCTCTCTCGGCCGATTTCAGCAGTGTGTGGTTGGTGCAGCACGTTAGGTGCAAACAGAAGGAGGCCTCGTGTAAGACGACTTCTCGTTTTGGGAGAAATAATTTTATGGACTTAAAGTGGTAACGTAACATTACAAACTGTTATCCAATCGAATTTGAGAATCGATGTGAGGGCGATTTCGTTGGATAAAATTAGGCGCGCTCGTCAACAATGGCGTTGCTCGACTGTAGGATACATCAGCAGTCTGAGCCATTTAGTTTGCAGTTTTTTTCGATGTTTCGAATATGTTATTGTCAGAAACGTGCTCTGTGGTGATAACTAGAGTGATCCAGTTTTCGATTTCAACATCATCGGAAGTCCAGCAGTGGTATATACATGATGGAAGGTAGGGAAATCATTTCGTATTTACTTTGCATGCATGACGATCAAGTTCCTGGCTGATCGGCCGCGTTACTCGACCTTATGCCAGTACTATCATTCCACTCGACCTTGTGCTGTAAGAAGCGCGCCGCTGCTTGTTGCTGCTAAGTAGTCCTAATAAATACGAGCTGTCAGTCGTCAAAACCAAGTCAACAGGGAGCTGTTTTGACATTTTTTTTTTAGCTTGCCGTGTGACTTGTAAGTGCGTTCTACCTAATCGACTTGCAAGAGAAGATCATTTTATTTATTTAAATTGTTAATGCCTAAAACAAACTGCTGTGTTGCGTAGCGTTTTATTTATGCGTACACAGACCACTTCAACAAACAAATGGTCAGGCCTACAAAATGTGTTTGCATTACGTAAACTGTACGAAACCTTTCTAAAGCATATCATCTGTGCGATGTCCATTTTCAGGTTCACGTATTTGAATGCGTTCTGTTCCCAACCCTACCTCTAGAATATTAAGTAGCAAAAAAACTATTTTAAACCTAACAAAAAGCACGTTACCGCAAAAAAAATTATTGTTTAACGCACAAGTTGAAGTAAAAAAACGTGACAAGGAGGTTTAGTTTCAGTCCACCAAGTAACATGGAAAGTTCAACGTAGAATATTTATTTATTTAAAAAAAGGCTTCACATAAAAAATGGAGAAATTTCTGTTTTGTCCAAAAGTTATCGAACTGACACAAAAATGCTTTATTTTCGTTATGAATGTGTAGGCCTATTTTGCACCCTTTGATATAAAATCTTATTCAACAAGATAAAAAAAAGCTGCACTGAAAAATTTTAAATAGCGAAAAATTCTATGATTTACTATTTATTTGTACAACAAATATTAGTTATATTGTACTAATTTTATTATACCTAATACATTTTTTATGGAGTAGGAATAATTAGTACTGCAAGGTTATTACTTTACTGTTACAGTACAAACATTTATAGATGTAAGAATCCCTACTATTTGTTTATATATTTTATAATATATTAATGAAAACGTATTTAGTATTTACATATGAATACGAAACTAACTGGTGTACTCGTGACAGTTAAAGAGGCGAAGGCAGGAAAGCAAAAGGGGTAAGGCTGTTAGAGCCTCGTGGTCAATAGGTTAAAAAAATAAACAGGGTCGTCCAAAATTACAGTGGGCAATGTAGTACACATATGGTGAAGAATATCATTTAAACAGATCGACATTAATAATGATACATCAGGTGGCAGTGGGAGGGATGGGCGCGGGGGTGGAAGGGGTAGAGTCAGTTTTGCTAACGCACGTATAGGACTTATACTTGACCGCAACGCAAGTGTGATGAAAGGTACAGTAGTACAGTGAAGCGATTATTAACTGCAAATTTAGAAAACTGAATGAATTTTACTGCTAAAAAAAAGTCGAGAAATATCAAGACTTTCAAGACAAGACAAGACAAGAACGAGAATGTGGTCACCAAGATCGAGACAAGATCAAGATTGCAAGTCAAGGAGTGGAGACAAGATCAAGAATAGTTATTTCTCGTCTTGTCTTGTCTTGACAGAATCACTATTTATTAGTACGAGAGCGCTATATGGACTTAACCCCTTACGCTCTACCCTACTAACAACTAAACTTAAATAACTAACATACTGAGCTCCAAGGCTGCCCTAGTGTGTCGTCACAAATCGAAACAACGTTGCCAAAATAATTGTGTCTATGTCCAATTCTCAAAAAACAAACAAAATGTTAAATTAAAGCAAAAACTGGTAAAGAGGCCACCAATTTGAGACTGGTTCGGCCTCACGAAGGAGTGATATGAACTAAAATATTGGAAAAATGGCGACGCAATCTACTGTTTGCGTGGCACATTATTACTCATCTGCAGACTACTTGAGTTGATTCTGGTACACAAACTTGCAAAATGTGCCGCCTAGTTCCGAATGGTTCGGCCTTTCAAAGGAGTGATACCAATACACCAAAACATTCGCCAACTTAGTCGCACCGACTGATAGTTCGAAGGTTAAGTGAAACTAGAACATTGCTACTTTCGGTATTATTTATTAGGAGTGTTATTCCCTTTCCGTTAATGGCAGCAACAATTTCATACATAATGAAGTCATGGCTTCGTCTACGAAGTCTCCATATAGCGGGTTCGGGGAAGTCTTTATATGGCCTTGGAGTGATGACTCAGATGGTAGGAGCGTCTGAGTTGGGATCCGGAGTTCATTGGTTCCAGTCCTGATCATGTCATCCTAATGAAATAGAAGTCCATAATAGACTGTGTATGATTTTACTGTACGATTTTCGTTATTGTGCTTTATTCCTATACTTCAGCATGTCGACTTGTCAACCTCACCCTTAAGTTGTGTCTCGTCTCATTTTGTTTGCTAATCTAGATTCCGATTCGTCTCGGCAAGGCTCGATAAGTCTTGCATAATTTTTAAATGTAACAAATTGGCCAGAGTAGTTTCTTTGAAGATGAAGAAAATTCAATTTTGCCAAGCAGTTTAAGACTCGTGTTTTTTAAGCTATGATTCAGAAGTGGTTCACACCCAGCAACTGTATTCACTCATTTATCGGAATCAAATCGTAACACGTCCACGAAAAGCCAGACTGGTTCAAGGCCTTCACTGCTTGATTAAGACTAAACAATGGTACTACCATTTATCAGACAAGCTGTCATGATATTAAATGACTAAGTTTCCACGAGGTTTAGTCGCATGACAGATAAATGCGCTACCACGTAAACACTTCAAGCTTATCAGTGGCGTGACAAAGCTGTAGCTGTCTCTGTGAAAAAAAATTATGATGGAACTAACAATCGAAACTATTTCGTTGGCAACAACGCTAATCAGATTTGCCACTCAATCATTTTCTGCTGACATGTACCAAATCGTTTTATCTATACGTATATTTGCTTCAAGGTTTACTAAAACTCTGCCCTATGGGCGTTTATCGTGTTTGTGTGGGCAATCCCATAATATGCAAGTCCGGTCTGGTCGCCAAAACTAATTAATGATATTGATGTTATTGTATCCGTCTAGCGGAATTTTATTACGTATTTGCCAGGATTAATAAACAAACCATATTCAATACGCTTAAACACTTTAAATCTATACTCACTAGAATTGTGAAGACTGAAAATGAACTTAAAGGCAGGTTGCCACTAAACGAAAGTTTGGAGCATCAAGCGCCATCGAGCACTATCTAGTTCTCTCTAGCGCTTGCTCACAGCAAGCAAAGGAATGCACAAAGAAAGATCATTTAACACAACAAACAAGGCACGTGCCTCTGAAATTATTGAGTGAAAATTTGGTACGTCTTCGTGCACCTGGAAACAAGCAATAAAGGTTAACGATATTAACGCCACTAGAAGGCGCCAGAGTAGAATATAAAGAAAATACCCTGCCGCCATCTAGTGGCATTAATATTGTTAACCTTTGTAGCTCGCTCCCAGGTGCACGAGGACGTCCCACATTTTTACCCAATAATTAAGGAGGCACGTGGCTTGGTTGTATCTTTAAATGTATTGCTTTGTGCATTTCTTTGCTTGCTGCGAGATAGAAATCGATAGGGCTAAATGCTACAGATTCTAATTTGGTGGAAACCCGCCTTAAACCTGACATATTCAATTATAAATGATTTTAAAACTAGTGTAAACAAAAATCGTTTTTAATCTCGATCTGGAGCAGTGATCGTGCAAGGGGTCACCTACTTAAAACTGTTTGTTAAACCTATTAAGAAGAATGGTTATAAATATATTTTCGAAGCGTGTTGTGAAGGTTTGGAGCACCCTACCCACCGACGTTGTATTGACGACCTCTGTGGTGGCTTTTAGAAGCGAGTTAAAGGATGTCGATCTCGAAAGATTCGTTCGATGGGTTTGGTGAACGGCTGACTTTGGCAGCGCTTTACTTTGTTTTTAATACGTTTTTAAGTAGGTTTTTTCCCTTTTACTGTTTTGCCTAAACTTGGCTGGGTATTCTTGGGTACAATACACTCCTTCCTTGATCGTTTGCGTTTTTGTATCGCAATAAACATGTCACTCGTTCATCTAAATACCTATTCGTTTTTAAGGAATCCCTGTTCAAACGTCTATATTCATTTTCACGTATACAGGGTGTTTCAACATAAAACCAACAAATTGCCAGGGCGTAGTAAGGAGGTAAAAACAAGTCAAACGTCCTATACAACACCTATCCAAAAATGCTTGTTTACCGAGATATTGCCCTATTAGACCCCAATTATTTTATGATCGAGTATTTAAGTCATGGCATAATTGGGGCCTGAGTCTGAAGGGCTTCACGCTCCATCTTGCATGTTTAAAACCGTTTTCATTAGCTCCATAAACTCACTATGCAGCCAGGTGCACCGATTTGTGGCAAAACTTCGTAATAGGCCTAATATGCGTTCGAAATGCAACTACGTCTAACTCTTGCCAAGAGAGTTATTAAATAATTTTTTTTTAAACTTAATATTTATTGAAAGGATGGCTTAGGTCAATACTTTCTACACACAATAAATGTTGCTCAGAGCTGTAAACAACACATCACTGCTTTTGATAATGTTTTCGTAGTTGCGTGAGCACAAAATATTCAGTGTGAGCACTGCAGTTTTATATCACAGCAGCCAGAGGCAGACTGGTGGGTGTAGAGGCCAGTCGGGAAGTTAGCGACTAGGGGCCACTTTTTTTGGAGACATTTCGCCCCAAACGTCGCGTAACATCAGTTGAATAACTAGGTAAGTGTTGGGAGGAGGAGGAGGAGGAGGTTAATATACTGTGCGGATACGTTTTGTTCTTTTTTGTTGTAACTTTTTTTTTTTGGGGGGGGGGGGGGGGGTGGGCGGAATGGTGGTTACGGATGTGGACTCCTGCTTTGTAAAATATGGTTTTGTTTTAAATTGTACGCAAAGATTGTATGCAGAGGTTGAGAATTGATTTGAGGGATATGGTCCCCTAACTTTCGGCCGAAATGACGACAAATGGGCTTTTTTTTTCTTGAATGACTCGAGTTACTGGCACCATAGCCACAGCCAGGAAAAAATTTAGCAGTAGGCCAAACAAAGCCAGGTAGCGGGTCTGGGGGAGTGCTGTTGGCTCCTCCAGTGGGGTCCGGAAAGCTGAAGCATTTTACGGTATATAACTGAAGAATCCGGCTTCTATAGAGTACTTTTTCAGATATTCTCGAATAATTTATTTAGCATTTTGACATATTTTGGGGTTTTGGGGTGGGGGTGGGGGGGGGGGGCTGTTTCCTGCCTACTGCCAGAGGCAATAATAAATAGACATAAATCGCTGGAAATAATATTAAGGAAAATTGGAAATTAGCCAACAGAGAAAATCATACACTGGAAATAACGTAGTTCAGTAAGCCACCTTCATGCACTTACGTTTCGTCGGAGTGGCATGACCTGGATTCGAACCGGCTACCCAGTTCGCCCCCAGATCACTAATCGCTATGGCCACATAGTCCGCTGGCCAGTCCAGGCAAACAGTTACAGTGTCACAACGTAATGAGCAACATAGCCTATATATATCAGTGGTAGCAGGGAAGGGACAGGAGAAACGCTGTTGAGAAAGCCAGCAGCGACTCGTAGCAACTTGACGTTGCCATGGTAACGTGATTTTAGACCCAATTTTCATTTTATAGGCCTAATTTTTTTTACTGCAGTTTTAGTTTCGTAAGTAGCAGATAGGCCTAATGGAGAATTTGGTTCGACCGTACGCTATTCATTCATGCAACAATGCGACAAGACTCTTTTAAACGAAGCTAAAATGGTTTTGTTTTTACAGTTACGTTAACACAAATCCTTAGGATTTCAATTCGACGATGAAATGTTATTATTTAATTTAGTTACGTCGAAGAAGTCTATTAGCTATAAGGAGGTAACGAGCTTTAATTTGCCATGTTATTTAACTAACTTTTGATACTGAATCTAACGTTGTAAACAGTGGTCGTCTCTATCTGGTACTGTTGCTAAGTTGAAAAAAGCGACGGACGGACGGACAAAGTCGTTGCAATAGAGCAGCGTCATGTGACGTCATATTGGCTACAAGAGAGATAGATGCAAGGGGCACTAGATTAAAATGGAGGGTTAAACAACGGCACTTCTAGTCAAGGCAGTGTTTTGAGAGCGGACTTCATAGGCTAAAAAAAAACGTTGTTTTCTCCAATCCCGTGTGCTGCTAAGTTGTAATTGGAAAATAAAGATTCCACTTGCTTAAAAATGTCAGCAACTGCCAACAAATCGAAAAATATCGCGCGTTTTAGGCCTAAGAAATCCACTCTTAACAGCATTGTCTTCAGTAAGACGCCCTTCTTTTCCCCCTCCAGTTACCCTTGCAGCTATCCCAGTTACTGGCTCCAGCATACAGTTATACATATACAATAATTAATAAACAAAAACGGAACGTTAAATGTTTAGAGTAAGGATCTAAAAGTTAAAACCTAGAAGGAACACGCACAAGCTTTGACAGTTAGGGTCTAGGTGTAAAATTTTGTCAGTAAGAGGCTGGAAAGCATTAGACCCTTACTACCCGGTGGTTAGATTAGTTCTAGTCTCTTCGGACTGAACGTGTGTATGAACGGTTGTAGCCGGTTTTCTTTGTTCTTAGAATATTGTTATGGACTTTAAAAAAAATAATAATTTTCTTGCGAAGTTTGACATTTTGTCTTTTGATGCTTTAGAATTTTTTATTATATTTCGTAGATTTATGGTAGAGGATTACCATAATGCTCTCTGCTACGAATATGCTGGCATGTTACTAAATTGAAAAATAATTTTCAACGTAAAACAAAGCAGGAAACGTATAACCATACTACCACTTGATCATCACATGGGTCATTGTAGGAGGATTTCCAGTTTTTCGTCAAAATGTATTTATCGCTGACCACCGGGTAGTAAGGGTCTAATGCTTACCAGCCTCTTACTGACAAAATTTTACACCTAGACCCTGACTGTCCGTGTTCCTTCTAGGTTTTGACTTTTAGATCCTTACTCTATAAACATTTAACGTTCCGTTTTTGTTTATTAATTCGTGTTACTTTTAGAATTGCAGCTAAACTGTAAAACAGTGCAGTTGACGATCAAAGCTGATAGTTTAACACAAGAGACCCTAGGCTGACCCTTAACTAATCTGGCTATCGCCAATGATTACAATATAAACAAATCCTCTAATCTTCAGTCTATGTCTTGCAGCTGGCGTTTTCTAATTGGTATTGTTGCATAATAACAATGTTTAAAATAACGTAAAACAATCAATCTGGTGGTTTAGAGCTCCGTAACCCCTGAACCACTTGACCAATTAGAAACGGCCTTATGAAAAGGGCACATCTACAGAGCAATACCTGTAAAATGCCGATATGGCCACTTGTCCACGAGCAAATTGTTAACTCGCTGAACCCGTTTTTATGGAACGTGGTCAGGACTCCATTCGACCGAATGTACTCGGTCATAGGCAGTATAGTAGAATGGCAGTTATCTGCAGATTGAACCAGTTCACCAGTTCGAATCCGTGTCACGTCACTTGATCGAAACGTAAGTGCATAAAGCTGGCTTACTGTACTACGTTATTCTAATGTATGATTTTCGTTTATGGCTTTTTTCCCATTTTCCTTTATATTATATACGGCGTTTTATGTATATTTATTTATCCTTCGTTGTGCCTTATGACTGTATTAATATTAAAAAACGCTTAAGCGTGTAAAATACGGTTCTAAGACTTAAAACACTTAAAGCTCTAACGGAACAGATACAAGAAAAAGACATGTAAGCCATCAGCGTCGCACTAATAAGTGTAAAAGAATCTCCAGTGTACCAAAAAAACAAGCAGGAGCTTCTTTTACACGTATTAGTGCGATCCTGAGGGCTTACATGTCTTTTTCTTGTATCAGTTGCTTTAGAGCTTTAAGTGTTTCAGTCTTAGAACCGTATTTTACACGCTTAAGCGTTTTGTAATACCAATACACTCATAAGGCTCAACGAAGGATAAATAAATAGACATAAAACGCCGTATATCATATAAAAGAAAGTGGGAAAAAAGCCATAAACAAAAATCATACGTTAGAATAACGTATTACAGTAAGCCAGCTTTATGCACTTACGTTTCGATCAAGTGACGTGACACGGATTCGAACTGGTGTTTTTTAAAGTTTACATCTGTATTTTATACGCGTATGCATTTTTGCACAGTAATATCTGTTATTTGTTTCTTGTTCCAGAAAGAATAACAACAAAAAGAATATTGTATCACCTTAAAATAACTGTTATAAGAGTCTTGGCCTTTTTAATAACTAGTTTTTATCTACAAAAATTGAAAAATCGGGTCACTGGTTCGTTTTTAACGAGAGAAAAAGTCCCAATAACACCAAAAATAACAAGAATATTGTAGTCATTTTAAAATAGCGTTCCAAAGGCCCTGGTTCTTTCTTATTAATACCTACATTTTAAGTAATAAAAAATGAAAATCTGTTCATTGGTTCGATCTCTGGGTGAGGGCAAAATTTCCCCAAGAAGAGGAACAACAATATTGTAATATTGTATAGTCACATTAAAACAGCGCTCGAAAGGCCATAGGCCTTATTCATACCTTCGTTTTAAGCTATATAAAACGTCAGCATCGGTTCACTTGTTCGGCTTCCAGGTGCAGTACAGCTGTTAATTTGGGCAAATCACGCACTTCGAGTAGCCATGAAATTGGGTAAACAAGTCATTCTTAGCTTACAAATCGAACTAGCTACGGAACCGCCTCTAGATACCCCATAAGGCCCCTTCCTGCACCTCCACAAGGTTATTGGCCAACAAATTCTTGCTGATCGTGCAAAAACATGAATAGCAGCACAAGTCATTCTTAGCAGCACTCTGAAATAACGCCCCCCCCCCCAGGCCATCCACGCTCCTGTACCCCCTCCCCGAGGGTTCTTGCAGATCGTGCGTAAAAACATAAAATTTGGTGCATACATCATTCCTTGCAGTACATATCAAACTAGCTACGGCATATCCTTGATATACCCCGCAAGGGCCTCCTACCCCCACACCCCCCTGTGTCTCCTCCTTGACACAAGCGATGGTACACAAGCCATTTTTAGCAGTTCAAATCGAACTAGAATTTGCTACTCATCAGCCTCACGGAGAGGCCACAGGGAGGCAGTGGGAAACCTTGGGGGTATTTCATGGGTTTCCATACGTAGTTCGATTTCTACTGTTACAATGCATGCTTTTAATATGTTCAGCAAGAATTTGTTGGTCAAGCCTCAGGGAGCAGACACAGTGAACACGAGGGAAGCCTTGGGGATATTTTATGTGGGTTCCATGGCAAGTTCCATGGCTTTTTCAATGAGTACAGCTAAGAATGACTTGTGTGCCACAATTCAAACTTTTACTTCGGTCAGCAAGAATTTGTTAATGACCAGACTCACGGAAGCTAGATGTGTGGGGCAAAAGGGGGCGTGGGGCGGAGGGGCAAAAAATTACGTGGGGCACAACAGGAAAATCGTTTCGTGATGATACTAGACATGTTATTTTTTTGGGTGCTGCTGCCTTGGTGGGCGACTTTCATCCCAACGTTTCCAAAAGTTACCTGTTTTTTTGCAGGGTTATACTTTCTGGTGTTTAGTGTTGGAAGGGTGACCTCGGGATATCTTAAGAGGAAACTGAAAAGGAGAGATTTCTTCTGACTAAATTTGTAAGGGGGTGGAGATATTTGCGTGGGGGCACATCAGAAGTAAGTTTGTTTTAGAATTACACTGACATGGATTTATGTTGATTGCATATGCATATGAGATTTGGTGGGGTGGGCGAAATTCGTCTCCCACTAAAATAAATTTCAACGAAGAGCCACTCTTCACATTCCTGTTTCTTCCTCCCCCCCCCCCCCCTACCACACACATACAACATAAATCACAGGAGCCACCCTAAAATAGGCCCGCAAAACCTTTTATCTTTATTATATCTCCAGAGGATAATGGGGAGGATTTCGAGGGTCAATTATAGTACAAATGTTAAGGGTCATAATTTGAGCGCATCGAGCTAATGCCATGAAATTTGGTACACTCGTCACTCTTAGCAGCATAAATCGAACTAGCTATGCAACCTCCTTTAGATACCCCCAATGCTACCACTGGCTTGCGGCGGGGGGGCCCCGCCCTCGGTGAGGCTGATGGCCAGCAAATTCTTGCTGATCGTGCTAAAATAAGCCAACAGCGAAAATCATACACTAGAAATAACGTATTTCAGTAAGCCACCTTTATGCACTTACGTTTCGTCGGAGTGGCATGACCCGGATTCGAACCGGATGTGGCCATAGCGATTAAGGCGCTATGCAAGTGATCTGGGGGCGAACTGGGTAGCCGGTTCGAATCCGGGTCATGCCACTTCGCTGTTGGCTTATTTTCAATTTTCCTTAATATTATTTCCAGCGATTTATGTCTATTTAGATCGTGCTAAAAAACATGAATTGTGGTACACGTATCAGTATAAATCGAACCAGGCATGGAACCCCATGAAATACCCACTAAGCCCTCACCTTCTCCCTAAGGCTTGACCATGAAATTCTTGAAGAACGAGCTAAAATAATGAAATTTACTACACAGGTCATTTTTATCAGTACAAATGGAACTAGCTATGGAATCCACCCCACCCCGGGATAATAGCCCCCACGGCCACCCAGTGCCAAACTGTGGCCCCACACCCCCTCCATCAACAAATTCTTGCTGATAACGCTAAAAGCATGAATTGTGGAACACAAGTCATTCTTAGCAGTACAAATCGAACTACCTATGGAACCCCTTGAGATGCCCACACAAGCCCCCCCCCGCTGCACCCCCCTGTGCTGGCTCCCTGTGGCTTGACCAACAAATTCTTGCAGATCAAGCTAAAAGAATGAAATTTGTTAGGCTAGCCATTCTTAGCAGCACAAATTGAACCACCCATGGAACCCCCATGAGATCCCATTAACAGCAAATAATTATAGAAGATGTAATATCAAAAAAATAAACTTTGTAATTATATCCTCGTGTTATTATTTACCTCTGGTGTGGGCCATCCTTAGAATCCTCAAGTCGATTCCACTACCCCCACCACCCATACCCCCACCATGAAAATGTCAATATACTATAAGCAACAATGCGAAGCTGTTACATGAGGATCGACGGCACATTCTGGTGCTTTTGTTCATTACTGACGATTTTCTACAGTTGCATCGTTTGCTGTTAGTGCATACATGGGGGGGGGGGAGAAGGGCTCTGGGCAGCCTGGTATTTCATGAGGGTTCCCTGGCTAGTTCAATTTCTACTGCTAAGAATGGCTTGTGTATGACAATTCATGCTTTTAGTACGATCACAAAAATTTTGTTGGTCACCATCATCATGGAGGGGTTATAGGAGGGGTGTGGGGGGCCTTGGGGGTATTTCGTGGAGGTTCCATAGCTAGTTCAATATATACTGCTAAGAATGACTTGTGCACCAAATTTCTTTCTTTTAGCTCGATCTGCATTGTTGGTCAAGCTTCAGGAAGAAGACACGGGTGGTGCTTGGAGGACTTGGGTGGATATTTCAAGGCATTCTGTAGTTAGTTCAATCTGTACTGTTACGAATGACTTGTGTACCAAATCTCATGCATTTAGTTTGCCCTTCAAGAATTTATTGGTCATGTCTCAGGGAGGGAGCACAGGGGGTGCAGGGGTCCTAGGGTGAGTATGCCAAGGGGTTCTGTAGCTAGTTCGATCTGTATTGCTAAGAATGACTTGTGTACCAAATGTCATACATTTCGCTCGATCAGCAAAAATTTGTCTGTCAAGCCTCAGGAAGGGGGCAGGGGTACTGGGGGGGGCCTGGGAGGGGGTTATCTCGAAATGTTCCATAGCTTGTTCAATCTATGCTAGCATGACTTGTGTACCAAATTTCATTCATTTAGCTCGATCTGTAAAAATTTGTTGGTGAAGCCTCTGGAAGGGGGCAGGGGTACTGGGGGGGGGGGGGCTTGTGGGGAAATATCTCGATATGTTCCATAGCTTGTGTTCTATGCTACTAAGAATGACTTGTGTACCAAATTTCATTATTTTATTCATTTAGTTCGATCTGCAAAAATTTGTTGGTCAAGCCTCTGGAAGGAGACAGGGGTACGGGGGGGCCTTGTGGGGGCCTTGTTAAAGTTACTGTCACGTAACCAAACATGCCGCTGTGAGTTTCGCCAACAAATTGAATGCGTGTCAAAATTAGCATACGTCCACTCGTTAATGAAAAGACCACATACTTGGAAGGCTAGTCTTTATTTTAATCTGTGTCAAACAAATCTACACCCATCGACAAGGGAATAACAATCAACAGTCAAAATAAAACTAGCCGCTGCAACTCTAACAGACGTAGACGATGGAGGGACCGTTTGAGGATCATTACTTGCAGCTATCGTCTATGATGTTTGTTTACTTTTAGCACGTGTATGATTGGGTAATGGGGATGCAGCCTTCAAACGAGAATGCTATCATCTTGTGACGGTATTACGTCAGACAAGAGTGCACAGGCGCTGTGGTATGAACTACATTACAATGAGGTTGAAACGTGAGTAAAGCGGCCAAAGCGGAAGACCGCACGCCCTTAACCATCTCAGTTTTGGATCATTTCATTTTTAGAAATTTCACATTTGGGCAATTCATTTTGTTAATTTCTTCATATTCGGCTCATTTCATTTTTTACAAATATCGTGCAGTTAACTGGGCAATTGAATTGAAAGGGAGGATGTAATGGAAAGGCACGTCAACACCTTGGTAATTAGTGCCCTTATTTTGGCATGTTTGGCATTATATGGGCCAACAATACAGGACATAGATGAAGAGCTACAGACAAATAACCAATAGATCACTTAAATTAATCAAGAAAAATGAACACTGAATCGAGAAATTGTTAATGCTACTTCCGTTTGATTTTCTTCTCTTTTGGATTATTTCATTTTTGGATCATCTATGAATTGTTCATATTTTTTTGTCATTTTATTTTTGGATAATTTTATGTTTGTTTCATTTCAAACGGATATGAAAGGAAAGGCACGGCAACAGAATGGTTATTTGTGGCGTATCTAGCTTTAAAACAAGCCTACAATACAGAACAACAGACAGCTTAAGAAAAAAGGGAATAGTAGAATTAACGTAATTTCCACTGCTAAGGTTATCTCGGGAAGGTGATGAACAATTTTGTTAGGAAATACCTAGTAAAATGTCGACCCTATCGACGTGAGCAGATTGAGCACGATTGCATTTTGGGGCCCTTTCTCTTTCTGTTGGTTGGGCTGAGGCAAACAAATGGTAAGCAGAAAACGAAGTGGTAGTATGGAGCAAAAACGGGAACAACACACAGCTTTCAGCTGAAGAGCTACTAACAAAAGGCCAGTCAATTCAGTTAGAGCGTCAGTTAATAAACCCAGCATCAGTTAAAGGAGTTAATAAGCCGTCGTTACTCACGCAACAGTTAGGTTGTGTTGTGTGCGTAGACAACACAAGTTTGGTAACTGTAAAAATGAAAACAAATAAAATTCATACCTTTTTGAGTTCACGGCAACGTTTTACGTCTCTTCTTCTTTACAGACGCCATTGCAAAAGGTCGTTTCAGCCAGTTACTCCTACTTTTATCAACTCCAGCAACGCCTACTAAATATTTGCCACCGATAAGTATGATGGACTTGTCACCGATAAGCGAGACAAGGAACACGTTCAAAAGTAATTTTCCCATCCAGTAGGACTGATTATATTATGCTTTATCTACTATCGCAAAAGCCGTCCAGGCAGCATCGTACCACTCCTCGGTCGAAAAACAAGAGTCCAAGACATAGCGCGAGCTTTGTGAAGGGCCCAGGGTGCCCCGAGGAAAACATCCAAGTACAGCCGAGCGGTTAATATCCCTGTCTCCAGACAAAGAGAATGTCGGTTCGACTCCAACGACTGACTCGAGTAACATAAAGGACTTGAGGAAACGAAAAATATGCCCGGTTAACTCATGCAGTAGAGGGTTATGCAATATACAGTTTGAAAGTTTGAATTGTCTTACAAATTGTCCATTAAAAAAAACTGCAATGGGGCTAAACACGTTAATCTCAATCACAATGAAAAACTGGTCCTTCACATTAACGCAGGGAGGTAAATACAACTGTCAACTTTTAGCCGAGGAATGAAGGAGATAATAAAAATGAGAAGGATGGGTATTTGATGTTTGTTCTGCTGTTTTCTTCTCCTAGACTTATGAACGGAAGAAAAAAGGTAAAGTGCCTTTTTGTTGAATGCTTCATTACGTACCTGAATACATTGACCCAACAAAGGAGCACCGTCATGCTAGTGGAGATGAAATAGAAATACATTGACCCAACGAAGGACGCCCGTCATACTGGTGGAGATGAAATAGAAATACATTGACCCAACGAAGGACGCCTGTCATACTGGTGGAGATGAAATAGAAATACATTGACCCAACGAAGTACGCCCGTCATACT
>JAHWFP010055096.1:0-18951 GCA_023313725.1 Lithobius niger | reverse complement strand
GGACGCCCGTCATACTGGTGGAGGTGAAATAGAAATACATTGACCCAACGAAGGACGCCCGTCATACTGGTGGAGATGAAATAGAAATACATTGACCCAACGAAGGACGCCCGTCATACTGGTGGAGATGAAATAGAAATACATTGACCCAACGAAGGACGCCCGTCATACTGGTGGAGATGAAATAGAAATACATTAACCCTACGAAGGACGCCCGTCATACTGGTGGAGATGAAATAGAAATACATTGACCCAACGAAGGACGCCCGTCATACTGGTGGAGATGAAATAGAAATACATTGACCCTACGAAGGACGCCCGTCATACTGGTGGAGATGTAATAGAAATACATTGACCCAACGAAGGACGCCCGTCATACTGGTGGAGATGAAATAGAAATACATTGACCCAACGAAGGTCGCCCGTCATACTGGTGGAGATGAAATAGAAATACATTGACCCTACGAAGGTCGCCCGTCATACTGGTGGAGATGAAATAGAAATACATTGACCCTACGAAGGACGCCCGTCATACTGGTGGAGATGAAATAGAAATACATTGACCCTACGAAGGACGCCTGTCATACTGGTGGAGATGAAATAGAAAAAAGACTAAAAGAAAGCCCTGTCACTGAGAAATCCAGCATTCAGTAAGAAAGTAATCTCATGTTTAAGTTAATCCTTTGAAACAATTCACCTCGGCACTGCGCATTGCGAAATTGTTGCAAGCAACGATTGTTGCCGCCCACTTAAAACAATTCGGGCAGATGACTAGAAGTGGTTAACGCTCGTTAAACCCTTTGAAACCCTTTGAAAAACAATTCAACTCCTTTCTAGAAGTGAGGACTTAGGAAATAAATGTGCCTTTCCATCGTATCAGGCTGCGCCTTTCCAACGGGCCTCGTTATTAAGTACCTATCGTCGTTTGGTTTAAAGTTGTCTGGTTTAGGAGAAACGGATTGTTTTTGTTTTTTTAGCTCAAACGCCGACAATGGCACATTCCTCGCAACTAAAGCTTGTTGCGCCATCTGTTCGAAGACGTTGGAAAAGTGTCATAACCCGAATTTGAAGGCGAATCCCGTCAACAGATGGCACTACAGGGTGGGGGTACTTGATTGTACAACGGAATGGCGTGGCCGGTGACTTGGCCGCTTGCTCCGTATTATATATGTAGATGTAAATTACCAAAAAAATAACATGTGACCAATGCATACGAAGTTCTCTTTTGATGGTATGCTTCTCACCACATATTGTGCCAACGGCAATGTTTTGGTTTTTTAAAAAGCTTACAGAAAAAATAGACTATATCTTTTTACGTCTTAAATCTGATTACGAGCTTGCCAAATAATTGTGACATGATAAATGTTTTTCTTTTCTTTTACAAAGGAGTAAAAACCAAATAGCCTGGATGTTATTTATAAACTATAAATAGGTCGAAAAGTAATATGAATGTGTGATTCTGGCAACCACATCGTTTTTTTTAAATATTCCAACGAACGTACACGTGTTACGTACGCGTGCAATTCTGTAGCAAGCTTATTAACATAAGTGGGAAATACGTAGCATTCACTCTTTGTATTTTTGTGTATAAGTGTGTATCGTTCTATATTGCGCAATTTCACTTTTGATATTACTCCTATACGGTGCATTGATCGTGAAAAAAAAAGGTATTTTTAATCAATGAATTCGGAATCTGAAACTTTATAGCAATTTTATTTGTTGTATACACTCATTATCCATCAGCTGCATTCAACGGAAGTCGGAGAAATTTTTGTTAATAATGACCTTTTAATTTGTCCAACTTTACGGAATTTTGACATTTTAATTATCGTGCAGCACTCGTGGTTGTATATGCCAAACGAAAGTGGGTACATCGGCTATAATTATTAAAGTTTTGCAATCTCGAGAAGTACACTTTTATAATTTTAGAATATTGTTTCAGCAATTTTTAACAATTTTTTTCAGTAAATGTGTATTTTTGGAAGAGTATATTTTCATGCATACTTAATGAGTTTCAACGTCACTTCAACGGGTTTGTAATTTGCGACTCGCAGGGCCTTAGTCACACAACGTTGTTGGTGTGTCGACATTTCAACAATGGTGGCACCAACTTGCACGTTCATCCCCACGGCACAAGTAACAACCGTTTTGTGCTGTTGCCTCAAAAACTGTCACCAGCAGAACGATGAAAAGGATGAATGCCAGACTGCGAAACGTCATCTGGAAAAAAAACAAAGGAACAAAATTGAATTAGTAACGGTGGCAGTTGTAGATTCTTCAAGGTCTCATGTAACAGTAACCACATAGAAGAAGTCATAACTAGCAATACGAAGAAAATTGTTTCATTGGACAAAATTGTCGAAAAAGATCGTTAAAGCAGACAATAACTAGGCACGCTGAGGGACATAAACAGACCACCATTTTCTTAGATCCTGGGAACCATTAACCATCTCCCCAGCAATGGCAGTCTGTTCTGCCAGCACTGCCATAACGCTAGGTAGGTGGCTTGTTCTTTTGCTATTTTGTAAGTTTTCTGCTTTCGGTTATTTGGTAAAGTTCTTATACACTCTATTCTTTTCTTTATTATTTAATAACGAAAAGCTATCGTTTTCGAAAATAATGGAGAATTGAAGAGTGTTTAACGAGAGCAAATAGTCGGACTCACCTTTATCCTTGCATATCCCGCTAAGAAATATATTTAGAAAGATTAATGACCACAAAATACAAGTCTCACACAGAATAATACCCACAGTATGAGGGTGGCTACCATTTGCATTAAATAAATCCGTATGGCTCTTAATCCGTACGTCAGCAGTGAAGATTTTTTTCCCTTCTGTTACAACCCAGAAGCGCGCCCACACGGCTCAATAGTTCCGCAGGTAATTATTTCTAAAATGGACTTGGTTCTATCAAAATTTTATAAATTCTTGGTTCTATGTATGTGGAATAATCACCATAAATTGCAGCTTATGTATCGGAATTAGTCTCACAAATTTTTGGGCTTATTTTGGGTGTAATTTTTGACAGGTGTCTTGTGGAATCTGTCATGTTGAGGCAAGTGAGCATGGTAACCCACTTTGTCTCAACGTGATAGGTTCCATATCCGATCCAAAAATTAGTGCCTTGAGGGATGTGGTATATGCTCTTAGATGTACCGCAAGCCCCTTCATCTGTGTGGGACAATGTCGTCAAGCTATTGGCCATCGCAAGCTGTACCATACTGGTTCCAGTTGTCAAGCCCTCCAAAGAAAACCATCACGTAACAGTAATAAGCAACACTCGAATAATTGTGTAACCATGAAAGGTTGAAAAAATTAGGTTGGGTCTAGAGACATATACAACAACTGCTAAAAAAGATAGATCCATGAATGTTGTCAAAAATTACCCTAACAGGCAGAAGTAGCTTAAATTATACCAATTCCTCCAGGCCAACCAAATTAATTTCGTAATTTCTTATTTTTATTTAGGTGTGTAATCGTCATTAGGGCAGCACTGTGGTGACTGGTGTGCTTTTACCTTCCTCCCATTTTGGGTTTTTAGATTGTAATTAGTATCTTACTTTGGTATATTTGGGTGCAGGGATGTCATTGGTTCATGTGGTATACTTGTGTAGTAGGTGACCAAGTAAAGGCCAAATAATAGATTTTTGGCTGAAAATTAAAATCAAGCTGTTGCATGCACATGTGGGTTATGCTGTCCAGTATTTCTTTTCTTGCTAACAATGAGCGTTAAGTTGCAGAAATCAGGAATTCCAGGAAAGCAATGACTGGTTAAATGGATGCAAAATTAGAAACAAAACAAAAATATTAGTTCGATACTTAATATAAAGTTTCCACTAAACCTCCAAGTCAAAACAGTAAAAGAACACGAATAAGATTTTCTGTAAGGTTTCATATACCACAGTCTTGCTGCAGTGCTTAAAACCCATTTGTAAGGTTTTGAACCATTTTTACTTTTGAAGGTGGCACTTAAGTTAACGATTGGTGGCTGCGAGCAGTTTATTATTGCTAAAAAACACCCCCTGAAAAATGATAATAAAATCGTCATGTATCAACAGTAGGGGATGAATGGAGAGGAAGGTAGTAGGTAAAAATACCCTTGGGAAAATACCCCAGAAAACATACTGCTGGTAAAAAATACCCGCGGAAAAAATACCACAGGAAAAAACACTCCTGGAAAAAACACCCCTGGAAAAAATACCCCGGAAAAAATACCCCTGAAAAAATACCCTAGCTATAAATACCCACGTAAGAAGTCCCTCTTGGAAAAAAATGCCCCAGTTGATGTAAGAACAACCCAAATTTTGTTTCGTCAAAGCAGTGTTAATTAATTAGAGTTACTAATTTCCCAGCACAAATTAATTAATTGCAATTTCTGCTACAGTTGGCCTTTTGCATGAGTTGCAAATCTTTTTCCTCGGTTCCAGTTCGTGAATGCTACTGCTTGCGGATTAACACGTGCTTGGATGAATCGCAGAACAAGGGTATTTTACCTTTTCACGTATATTTCGCAGGTAAAATCCTCAAAGCGGAATTTTCAACACAGGTTTTCCTCAAAGTAAAAACAGTCACTCGTTCGACAACTGGCCACATGGAGTCGCGATCCAGAACACTCGGTGGGATCGTGCCGGAAAAAATACCACGGATAAAGGAGCTTCGACAAAAACCAGCAAACAGAAAAAAAGCTACAGGAAACACAACTACGGAAAAAACTGAATTGTTTTGTAGATTTTTGTTCGTGTTGTTGTTTTTGTTATAGGTTAATCAGTTGCCTAGGCTCGAATTTCACCAGGCAGGCAAAGGCCTTTTTCTGTGGCTTTTATTCTGTTCGGCCAAATTGGAACTAAATCAAAAAAAACAGAAACGGTAGATTCTGTTAAAAAATACATATACATATATTGTTTTTATGGAATTGTAAACTTTTCCGGCGATCTCGGGCTTTTATCATTTGACCTTGTGAGTGGAAGAGACACTGGGTTCTAAAATATCGTACACTTTTAATTCACATTTTTTTAAAATTGGTTATACTAACACGATTTGGGGTATTTCTCAGGGGAATTTTTCCAAAGGGATATTTTTTGGGGTATTTTTTGCAGGGATTTTTTCCAGGGTTATTTTTTTGCCAAGGGAATTTTTTCCAGGCGTATTTTTTCCAGTGGTATTTTTACTTAGATCCAAGATAACGCCAGGTGACTGGCTGGGTGCGTAATGCTTCCAGGATGCCATGCGAGAAGTGAATCACGTTGGGTGGGGGGGGGGGGAAGAATCTGCATATGCTTCTTTTGGTCGGAGTTGGGGGAAGAGGAGAGTAGGATGGAAGAAGAAATACATCGTAATAAAAGGAGAAAAATGTTTGAAAATAAGAGAAGCAGCAGGAAGAGAACCGGTGTTGCTTCACGTTTGGGAAAGGTATGGGGGAAGGGGGAAGCGATGGTTGGGAGACAATTGGGCGACGTCGTAGTAGGTATATTGAAGTTTCTTTATCATAGTTAGTGAAGACCAAAAACGCAACGTGGGGAAGGGAAAAGTTGGCATGCAAACTAAATTCCACGGGTGGATATTGCGTCACATTTTCAAACCCAAAGCAGTGGATTCTGAGGAACGGGAGAAGTAATTTGCGAGTGCGACGTTTTGGGAGGATGTAGGGAGATAGATGAAGCAGCATAAACGAAACCATATCATAAACGTTTGTGGGAATTATTGTTAGTGGAAAATAACTTCACTAACAACAAGGTATTATTGTTGTTAGTGAAGACCAGAAAACAAAAAAGGAGCTAAGTAATATTTAAAATGTTAGAAATGGAGAGTTGGTCGGGTAGGGGGTGGGGGGAGGCGATAGTAAGTGAAGACCAACAAGAAAAGGGCCACGCTTTTCTTTAGTGATATAAAATAAATTCTCGTCATTGGACGGGCTGAAAGCTAGTACATTATAAAGAAACGCCCTCACAACTTCGTGGCTGGCTGGTTGCGTAATGTTCTCAGGATGTCACGTGAGAAGTGAATCAGGTTGGGTGGGGGATGGTACTGAGGAGAAAGTGCGTTGTAGGTACGGGGGCTGGGAGGGGAATCTATGTATGCTTCGGTTGGTGAATATTGGGGAGAGGTTGGAAGGATGGCGGATAGAGGAAGAAGTACATCTTAGCAAAGTATGTTGTTGTAAAAGGAGAAAAGAAACGTTTGAAAATAAACGATGCAGCAGGAAGAACCGGTGTTGCTTTACATTTGGGGAAGGTGTAGGGCAGGCATGGGCAACCCTCCCAACCCTGGGCAACCCTCTTAAATCCGGCCCGCCACAGCCTAAAACAAAACTTGTCACAACCGGCCTGGGTTGTGTCATTCAAGCTTAAAATACGTCGCATGTAGGTGAGTCTCAAACAAAAAACTCCTGTGTGAAAATTAAATTCTTTTATTTACAAACTAAAGAATTAGACAACTAAAAAAGTCCAGTATGTAATTGTTGTATATACACTTGACTGTTAATTAAAAAAAAAATACCATAATAACTGTTTTATGGTCGCCATATAAGGGCTCGGCCCGTATTACCATTACTTTTTCGAAGTGTGGCCCGCAGGCTTAAAAGGTTGCCCACCCCTGGTGTAGGGGAAAGGGAAAGAGAGGGTGGAAGACCAATAATTGGACAATGTTGTAGATGGAACAATGAAATGTCGAAGAACAAAAAAAGGGCCTCATTTTAGTGATATTATAAATTAAGTTCATTCGTCTTTAGACCGGCTGTTAGACTTAAAAACCAATGTCAACCAACTCATCTCGCTAGGAGTTACCATATCATAGATCATACTACATTTCACGCTTTTCAAAGTTTATCTAAGTTTAATAACTTTATAGTAATCATGCTATTTCAGTACAGCCTAACTAAAACGTGTATTAAACCCTCTATCGAGTAACCATTTCAATCCCAGGGCCGTGCCGTACGGGGGGGCAGGGGGGGCCCCCAAAAAATGACTAACAGGGGCGCCAAATTCGGGTGTTCAAATTTAGAAAAAAATTATTTTTTTAAAAATTAGCCTACTTTAACTGATTAGCGATTATAAAAAAGGTAATAAACCCCAAAAAATTTTACCAGACTTCATCAACTAGGCGTAACCGTTGTCAAGGTCAGGTATTTTATTCCCAATTGCCCTAAATCCCCATCCCACTTCAGTAGCAAGCCAACTTATGCCTGCCACGTGAGTAAGAATCCTCGGTAAGGAGGAAGCTATTAGTAAAAACGTGAACAAGTTGCAGTGGACAGTATGTGACTGGCACATTTTCCACTGATAAGCAAAAGGACTCGAGGGCGCAGGGACGGACCAAGAAAAAATTACGTGCAGAAGACGACAAAAAAATGGAAGAGCATCTAACGAAAATTTGTAAAAAAAAAAAAAAAAAAAATAAGGTACCGTGTTTATACAATTAATAGTTTTATGTATTTTCCGTGGACTGTGTGCGTCGCCCTAGGATTGCATACGTAATTTTACTTAGGGGTTTTATGATCTTAAAATTATTATACGGTTACCAAATATCAGCTTAATGATTTAATTATTGTCTCCCTGGCTTTCTCTTATAATGGTTTGCGTAGTTAGGACTCCGCTTTTCGGAGTGATTTGACCAGTTGGTTCTCATATTACCGCCCCTGCGGCATCAATGGTTATTTTTAGAAAATTGCCGTGCGCCCATCAAATTGGGACAACTTGTTATTTTTTCGGGTTTGACTGTTTTGGCAAAATGATACCATCGGTACAAATATCGAAGATATTGTTTCAATCATCAACAGGCCTAACTTAAAAGGCTTCATATCTGCAATGTTTGTCGTGAATTACAATTGCAAATAACTGACAAAAGAAAAAAAGAAAATAAACTATAGTTCATAGAATACAAATTTGGTTGTAGTTTACGTTCTGAGACGTATGTACAATCCACCCAAAACCAAGACTGGTATAAAAGCCGCCGCCAAGTTTCCAAAAAGGATCGGCCTTTGAAAGTAGTGATATGATTCAACCAGGGAAAGGCCGCCAAGATTAATCCTATTAGCCAAGTTAATCGCACCGACTAATCGTTCGAAAGTTAAATGAAAACTAGATTATTGCTACTCACTGCAGCAAATCTTCAAGTTTTCATTTAACGTCCAAAGTATTATTCGGTGAGATTAACTTGGCTTATAAGATCAACATGGCGGCCTTTCCCTGGTTGAATTATATCACTATTTTCAAAGGTCATCAATGCAGTTAGATTTGGTCTGCGTCGGGAGAGGAGGGAGGGGGGGGGGGGGCAGCCGAAAATGCGACTATTTCTTAGTCCGTGATGTGAAGCCATTCAAATATATTTTCGACATTTCTCTCCCAGACAATTCGGTTCCAAAATTAAACGGATATTGCAAAAATTCAGTTGTGTCTAAATATAACTCGTACGAACATCCGGTCTCTCAAGAAAAAAATGAACTCCCTGCAAATGCAAATAAGTTGAGCTCCATGATGTACTCTAGAATCTACTTTCATTGCGTTATTGCTTGCATATTTGCCACGTCAGTGCAACCAGAACCCGGGGGAGGGGAACGGGGGTGCTGAACTTCGCACGGGAACGATAAACATCCTAAAATCATGCCAGTCTAAACTGCCGGAAACTCACTGCCGGACTTGAAGAGTTAAACTTTGGGTGTGCTTTTAAATCTACATTGCACCAAATGTCACCAACATTTCTAAGCTTAAGGAGACATAACTGCGGACCAAATTGTCGCAGATGTTCCTATTTTTTTTTTTTTTTACTTTGGGACCAAACTTTTTACTGAGACTGAATTTTCTGGTTCTGGTTCGAACTGTCTGGCACCCACCAAAATAAGTCATCATTTTTGTTAAGAGTACAAGTTATTGGTGGGGGGGGGGGGCGGCGCAAATCTGACAGGGGGCGTCAAATTATGCTTTGCCCCTCCAGATTCGCTGGCCTTGGCCCGGCCCTGTTCAATCCAACCTACCGCATCACACTATTTAAATTGGTTTAATAAAGTACTGAACCCGAAATCAAAAAGGTACTTTCAATTGTTTATGTACAAAGAAGGCAGCAGATGAATGTACAGACTAACAGAAATGTGGGTGGGGTGATCAAAACTCAAAGTAACACATTTTTAGATTTTTTTTTTTTTAGGCCAAAACGTGTTTTAGGCCGCCCGCGCACTGAGCGACTTAGCCGCGCGGCCAGGTTGATGCAGCCAATGAAAATGATTAGAGCGTGGTTTTACATAAACGGTAAGCATTCTCATTCGCTACAGCGAACTGGCCGCGCGGCCAAATCGCTCAGTGCGCGGGCGGCCTTAATCCATAACCCACAAGACTGATTTGGACTAAAATACACTTTTTTACGCTTGCAGTGCTAAGTAAGAAGCTACCTATTTCTTACCTTTTCGGTAGTTTTCTCTTGTCTCCTGTTTGTTTCTGACCTTCTGCTACTTCCTTTTGGCCTAATGATGAGCTGTTCTCTTTTATATGGATTTCACTCATATCATCCAGCAAGCAGTTCTTTTATTTATCTGCACACAGTTTTTAATTCGGTCACTATTCATACCAAACCAATTAACCGTCAATATGGTAGAAAATAATGAGACGTGTGTGCGTCATCGTTGAAGAGGAAACAGATAATAAAACTACTTATTAATATGACAATACACAGAAGAGTCGACTGTGAGGACTCAGTTTTTCTACCAAAATAATTTTAAAATTCTTCAGACAACGGCAAAAGAAATAATAAACTAACTAAACACATAGAGTTCTGATGATCAAAGTTGCTCACGCGATCATGTCTTTTCCGTTTTGTTGTAAAATTTAATTCAAAATATTTTTCGTAACCGCTTCACCCAAGTGATTTCTGCCCTGATCTGCAGTCATGAAGCCACACACTAGTACGTCGGCCGCCAAGATTCCATGCCAAAATTAACGTCGTCCTATTCAGTTAAAATATACTTGAGCATTTATTGAGTTTACCTCAGCTTGGGAAGGAGGGGGAGCGTGTAAGTTGTAGCGATTTGGTTTAGTTTTAAGGGGGGGGGGTGTGAGTTTATAGTTTTCAAGCGCAGAGGTCCCGGGCCCAACGCTACGAATCATTTGGAGAGGGGGCGTATTAGTTTAAACTAAAATAAAATAATAAACAAGGTACGTTAAGAACTAATGATGGTCAAAATTATACCAAGGCATGTTTCAATTTGCAAAAGTATTGGGTGACATTTAGTTGCGATAACGAGCTGGAGTGCTCTGGAGATTTACAGTTATGATAGTCGTGGCTATTTTAACAAGACAAGAGAACTATAACTGAAATTAAGTAAGGGGAAAACATTAAACAATAAACGGGTTGGAGTTCCGTCGTCAGTCTGAGGTAATAATGATGGATGCGTAAACATACGGAGATTCGTGCAGCAAAGCCAACTCACGGCAAAGTTTCAAAATATGGGCCAGCTACCAAGACGAAACAACCGCATTATAGTAAGCTGTACTTAGGAGCAGTAGCCCGACATCTCGTAGTAAATGCTGACGTATTTAAATGTAAGTTCAACCAATTCTATTGGTTAAAGCAAGTCACGTAGCGATGGCCTCGCTACAACGAAGTATCATGGGTACTATGAGCATAAATGAGAAATGGAAAAAGAGTTAGCCAAGTAATTTTCATTGATATTACATGTTCACCAACCTAGGATATATAATGGGTCCTCGGACAATAGAATATCATTTCCTAGCTCACAATAGAGCAACGGTGGTAAAATACGAAAATAAGGGAAACCTCATTATAACGATGTTAAGCCAGTTCATTGCCTAGGGCGTCAACAAACGGAGTATCGGCAAGTTTGGTTGAAAATAAGGCTAAGGAATAGCAAGTTCAATTACCTTATTGAGTTGGGAAAACCACAAAGAAGCTCCATCGTGCACTGAATGGGGGTCCACTACCGCAGAAGCTCCAAGCAAGATGGCCGGCTTCTCTAGATTCCGGCGCGTGAAGTTTTCCGGCTAAGTTTTTGGTTGCGTTTTCTGATGTTATGTAGTTAGCCGCAGCGAGCGCGACAGCGCGAGCCAGGCTCGTAATTTGGAAAAAAACTGACGTCATTTTCGTGGACGGCGACCTTGATTTACCTTTTACACCAATGGCGATAGTACAACCATCCACATACACAGATCGATGGTGGACGAGCTTGGAGCCGCTGCGGTAGTGGTTCCCTGAATGGCCATCTTCGGTGGAAGTGAAGTTGAAGAATGAGAATACCGTGTACAAGTAGTTGTAGAGTAAGACACGGCTAGACACGGCGTGAAGGAATCACACCATCTTGCTTCGTGACGTCAGAAACAGCTGACGAGGGGCTGCAGACGAGAATGACGTCGTCTACCCTCAGACGATGAGCCAGGAACGCACCAATGAAAAAGGAACACTGGTATTTAACAGGGATTGAGAATTAGCATAACAACATGTGACAATTAGTAAACAACGCAAGATTATTAAACATGGCTTAATATTAAATTAAGGAAAATAAATTACCACGAAACAATATGCAAGTGATCAGCCTCACAATAACCTGCTTCAAGATAAATAAACTGCAACGAGCAGATATTAAATAAAATAAAGGAAGGTCGTATTAAATACTCACCAAACAAGCATCACCGAGATTGAAGCGAACCTCGAGCTCTCAGGCAAAAGAGTTCAATTTGGCGCGTTTCTACCGCGAGATGAGATACATTAGCTAAATCTACACGCGGCGTGAGAATCGGTACCTTCCTAAACGACCAAACAGAGTGAACCAAACGTACCACTGTTGGTGACTGTTTGGCTCATTCCCTGATAATAATCGTGTTGATGCGGCTTGATTGACGACAACATCGTCAGCGATGAATCTGTTTCGTCAAAACTGTTTCCTCGTGCATGCTCAAACCTCCACCCCAGCAAACCACCTCCCTGAGATGGTTCACAATTTGGCATTGCTCACGCCTGGTCACATCTATTAGCCAATACAGGTCAAATCCATTAGCCAGGTCTGGTCGCGGCGAAGGTATGACTTATCGAATACTCTGCTGAGCTTGTTGAGCTGTATTGTAGTTTGTGAAGGTACTGAGTGGCTGACGCAACATCACTGCGCACGCGCGACATCAAGTTTGGAGTCAAACTGTCTCTAACAGTGGTGCGTTCTGTTCGCTCTGTTCGGTGGTTTAGGAAGGTACTGGTTATCACATGCAAATGTAGAATGCACAACGTTTAAAGGGCAATTATATCCATTTTGACATGCGACATGCACGTTTTACTTTTCGATCACTTACACAATAACTAAACACAAGAATTGCGATAAGAATACGTTACGTACGTCCGATACAACAATTTAATTACTGCATCACCAAAACACGACACGGAGAACGCCATTGTTTTGCTGGAACGCGCAGAAATTAATGCCGACAGATGTCACTTATCGATTTCGAATCACAGCCGATTAAGATGCGCTCTGTTGGCTGTGAGAGCTCAAGCGTCATGATTTCATGATGATGTTGGTATCTGTCATGATGCAGCATCATAAACAATGATTCGCGTGACTGTCATGATTATGTTGTGCCATACTTATGTTGGTCAAGATTCAGTATCATGATTGTTGTACAATAAATCATGAAAAAATAGTAACCATCACGAAAACATCAAGAACTCATAATTATTTGCTACTAGAAGAAGCCCGTGCCAATTTCGGTCACTGATTTATTTGAGGCCTTGACAACACGCCATGCGCCCCAACACCAGACCTGCTACATCAACAATTTCATTTTACCCATCAACAATCAACGGTTTGCTATGCACGGGGCCGGTCACGAATTAAGTTTACAGACCCACTTTTCCTGGCAGACGTAAGCAAATAGGAGTTGTGTTTTTGGTTCCTACTGAGCGGACTAAGAAGGGCGTAATTTTAAACATGTACAAACCTTTTCCCCCTTTCCCCATCCTGGCAACCGTGGACACTGGCTTACAATTTACAAACGGTGATTTTTGTTGGCCTCAGTCACTGAATCTGCGCATCCAGTGGCTGAAATCAGAGGATACACTGGTTAAAGAATGTGCACGCTGCACCATCTTTGCATGAACAAATTTTTCTGTGGGAAGTAAATAAATAAGCTTTCATAGAACAAAAGTTGAAACTTTTAGCACGGCTGCTTTGGCATTTTCTTTTTCTGAGAGAAGAAAGAAGTAAATCGCCGGCTTATGGCGGCCTAACAATGGCTCATTATTGTTTTGTTTTCACTCACAGAGCTTTGATTGTAGACGACTACTTTGCAAGATAGCAATGATCAGCCTCGTGCTCAGCAGTGATTGTTGTTGTCCACTTTGAAACAATTCAGCTCAGCTCTGAAAGCCTTCATCTGCGAATTAAATAAGGCATTGCATCGTTTCCAGCTTCCAATTTCGACATTACCAACGTACCTTAGTTTGATTTAAAACTATACGCATTTAGCTGAAACATGGATTCTTTCATTTTACCCATTAACAATCAATGGTTTGGACGATAGTTTTCAAACCTTAGCACGAGCACCAGGAATTGTTAGGCATCGTAGCAAAGACATTATACGCGCACGAAAGACATTATACGCGCATGAAAACAATGAAAAGCTATTAAAGTAATTGTCCGGCGGTTTTACTTTTTTGATAAACTCCGTGTTGTTCCTGCGTCAGTAAGATGGAGCCGGTAAGCTATACATGTTCCTAGCGAGTGGTTCAGGCTGCCAGCAATATCCGACTTCTTGTCTGTTGTTTTTTCCCTGCCTGGAACCTTTCTTTGGTGCTTATTACCTCTGCGGAGATCCTCTATTTTTTCCACCTTATGCAGAATTCAGTTCTTTTGGTTGTTTTGGCAACCGCAGCCATCAGTTGGTGGCATTCACCAGAGAGGTGGAGAATGAAACTTAGTTACACAAATCATTTTTTGCAATAAAAATCAAACTAACTATGGAAGTCCCGTGAAAACCTCCAAGGCCCCTCAGCAATTCCACCCCGCCCCCTACCCCCATTCCCACTCCATGAGGCTGATACCCGAAAAATTCTTGTTGATCGTACTCAAATCAGGCAATGGGTACACCAGACATCCCTAGCAGTAGACATCGAACTAGCCATGGATCCCCATGAAATACCACCAAGCCACCCCCAGCATCCCCCCACCCTCTGCACCACCATGAAGCGACCAACGAATTCTTGCTGAACGTACTAAAAACATGTATTGTAACAGTAGAATTAAAATAAACACGGAACCCCATTAATAAACACAAACCTCACGCCCCACCAGTGCCTCCCTGTGTCCTCTCCATGAGGCTGGTGATCAACAAATTCTAGCTCGATTTGTGCTGCTAAAAATGGCTTGTGTGCCAATTCATGCAAGAATTTGTTGGTCAATAACAGGTGAGTGTGGTGGGGGCACAGGAAGGTGCCTTAGGGGGTATCTCGAGGATTTCCACGGGTAGTTCGATTTATAAGCAAAGAATTGACTTGTTTACCAAATTTCATGGCTTTTAACTCGATGTGGATGACAAGCCCGAATTCTGGCCCGTAACATGGGGGGGGGGGGGGATTGAGGCTTAATGGCGCATCGACAGCTTGGTCATGAAAGCCAACATCAGTCACAGTGCAGTGGTCCGTCCGTAACAGCTGTACCTCGGCCTTGAGATCCAGTTGTACCACGGGCCTGGAGATCGAACCAATCAACCGATGCTCGAGTTTTAAAGCTTAAAACGGAGTTATGAAGAAGGCCGAGGGTCTTTTGAACGCTATTATAATATGACTACTATTATTGTTGTTCTTCTTGTTGGAAGAATATTGCTCTCACCTGAAGATCGAACCGAAGAACTGATTTTCAATATTTATAGTTTAAAATTTAGAATTAAAAAGGCTCGCTTATAACAATTATTTTAAGGTGATTTCAATATTATTTTCTTTGTTATTCTTGCTGGAACAAGAAATAAATAATAGATATCAGTATTAAAAAACGCTTCAGCGTATAAAATGTGGATGTAAGCCTTAAAAAGCCTTGTCGCACTAATACGTGTAAAAGAAACTCCAGCTTGTTTTTTGGGATGCTGGAGATTCTTTAACACGTATTAGTGCGACGCTAATGACTTACATATTTTTTTCTAATATCTGTTCCTTAAGATCTTAAAGTTTTTTAAGGCTTGCATCCGTATTTTTTACGCTTAAGCGTTTTTTAATACTAATTACGTTTGGGGAGACTACCGGATCTAGGATGGAGGAAGAATAATCTGGGGAACGTAGTATATATATATATTCAGAAAACATAAAAAGGAGCACAGTAATCTGGAGGAAAGGGGAGGACAGGAGAGGGATGTGTTAGTAATTTAACTCCATATCTTCCCTTCCACGGAAACAATTGCAATTAAAATTACAAGTGCAATTGCAAATAAAAAAAAAAGAATCAAAATTGAAGCAAGGCCCTGTTAAGCCGAGTTTTATTTTCTTGGTTACCAACATTTTTGTACAATACCTTTTTTTTTGCCGTCAGTCAAATGTAACCATGTCTTAACTGACTATTAGTTTAGGTCTCTGTGATTCTCATCCATGAGCTGAAGATCATGCTTCGAATTTTTGTTTATTTGTTTATTACGTTAAGAAATGTCTCACGGTTTTTTTTAAATACCAATTTTATTTGTTGATTGATTTTATGTATCAATTCATAAATGTGTTATTATTTTTGTACATTCGTTCTTCATTTTAGTGGACGTCCACCAGTAGCCATTGTTGAGCTTAAAAACACGGTATTAAAAAATTAATTTTAACGAAATAATCACGACTTTATTTATTAACACTCAGCACGGTCTATTTTGTTGGTTACAGTCTACATGTTTCAGAAATACAACTCAGCTCCTAAAGCGTACAGTTTCGAAATAAATTTGTTATTTTGTTGTGTCGGGGATAGAAATTTTGTTGTCAGTAGGCAGAAAAAATGATAAACATGTCATTAACTCATTCCAAAATGTAAGCTTTATCCAGATTAAGTAAGATCCAGTTTATATCCAGTATATATCCAGTATATCCAGTTTATGTTGGTTGCAATGGGGTGTGCTGGTTGAATTTGTGTTGTGTACGGTAGTTTTGGAAAGTATGTCACATGGCAGAGCAGCGGTTGTGTAGAGCGCGGAAAAAGTGTTAGATTATCAAAAAAGTGTAGGTTATCAAAAAGTGTGGGTTATCAAAATTAACCAACGGTCACGTGTGTGGGTTTTCAGATTAACCGTATACAACGGCTACACTTTTAGCATTGGGATGTGTTGGCGTGACGTCACCACCTTGCATTAAATTAAATTAGATTTATTACCTGAGCCTAAAAGGTAATCGGCTCATTCTAAACTTGCAACTAAAACTTAAACTATGTGCTCCGCCTAACCATTTGCTCTGGGACAAATGGCACCCAGATGAACTGCATTTGCCCAACCCATCAGCACATCCCCGGCTCACCGTCGAGTAAGCCAACCCGACCGCTTACAAAATGCCAGGGTGTCAAAAGACCTCTCAATGCCACACGCGGTAAGATGCTCAACACCTCAAGCAGCTTCCCCCCCCCCCCCCCCCCCAGTCTAGGTAACCACAGGCCCCAGTCAAAGCGAAAATGACTTCCAGTCTCCTCAGCAGTGCCACACTGACACACAGGCATGACACACCATCCCAGGCAAAAAACGTGGGTCCACAAAAGGGCGTGTCCTGTTCTCAATTTCCCGAGAAGCCTTGTATCCTACCCGGACAGGCGTCCCAGGGCCGCGGACAGGGAAACCGTGGGGGTGCACCACAAAACAGCTTGCCACCTATTACCTCCCCCCCCCCCCCTACCGTCCACTCGGCCTGCCACTGGTCCCTGGCAAGGGCCAAAAGGATGGGTGGAGGTCACTAGGGATAATGGGGACCACCACCTCATTCTGCCATGCCACCTCGACCCGTTTAGCTAACCCTTCAGTGACGTCGTTTCCAAAAACGTTTGCATTCCCAAGCGTCCACCGAATAGAGATACGAGTTCCCCACCCCTGGAGTGCCCCAAACAATTTCCTTCCAATCTCCACAATCATCGGCTGCCCTGCGTTGAGAGAGAGGCAACACGACGAAGATAACAGCAGAGTCCATGAAAATCCGGAAGCATGGTAGCTGCAGGTCTAGCCCCTGGACCCATGGAAGAGGGACACGTAACTATAAATACTAACGCCATTGGCCCACCTATCCTGCTGGCCATCACACGGCAGAGATGCAGCGAGACACATATTCCACACATAAGGAACAGGTGCCCGAACAAAATTCGGAGCCAAGAACCATCCCAACTCCTGGCCCAAGAGCAGAGATTCGTCCAAACCCAGAGAATCCAAGAACCCCCGATGCATTAGGCCCAGGGACCAGTAATCCACCAGACTAATCCCCTAAGGCTAAGGGCCACAAGAAGCTTCTCCACCTGAATGCGTACTGGAACTTCACTTGCCTCAACAGACAGTGCAGGAATGGGGGTTGAGGGCAGGCACCCCATAACCACCCTTAGACATGCATTGAAAGCCACCTGAACCACATGCAGAGCACGTTTGGAGCAGGCAAGGAACAGCAAGCGAAAGTCTACACAGGACCTTTCGTAAATCCTATAGAAGGTTGTAACAATGTAGTAGCGGGCCACAAGCTGGTTTGAGGCTAGAGCCTTCAGAAGCCGCAGCTGCGAGGAAACAGTTCCCCTGACAGGGGCAGTCTTATCCGTCCAAGTCAGCTGCGGGTCCAGTCGGACCCCAAGGTACCTTTCGTTAGTTGATAAGAGCACCGTATTTGCCCCAACTGTAAGAGAGGCAGTCACAGGTGGGCCTCTAGCAAAAACCATCAGCTCCTTTTTGGTCTAAGACAAGGACAGCCCCCTGTCAACCAGGAGTCACTACCCCAAAGCCACAACTGACTACATTGTGGTGAGGAGCAAGGCAAGGTCCTCCTCGACCACCCATGCAGCAATGTCGTCTGCATAAGCGACCACTTTCGAATACAAGCTCCTCTCAACCAACAGGTCGTTGTTGGCAACCGTGAAAAGAGCTGAGGCAGCTCCCCTACGAGAAGCCTCGGCTGGTGGATCTAACTTCCGACCAATACCTATCCAGAAGCACAAGCATGGTAGTTGCCAGCCTCTCGCTAACGCCCTGAGTATACAAGGCTGACTCAACCCAGGCTACATCCACGATATGGTATGCCGCCCTAATCTCGAAGAATACTCAGAACACTGCCACTGCAATGCAGCCATTAGACCAGGCGTCCTGGACACCAGATTCCAGAAACATGTTAGCATCCTGTACTCCTCTACGTTTCCTGAAGCCAAACTGAGCCCCGAAGAGCCTACCTGAGTCCTGCAGGGACCAGACCAGGTGCCGGACAAGAATCCGCGCATTGAACTTTCAAACACAGGACAGCAGCGCAGCTCGCTGGTAGCTAGAGACCGCAGTACTGCTCTTACCCCTTCCTAGAATTGGGGACAAAACCAGGAACACCCAGATTTGGGGAACAGGAACTTTCCCTGAACAGGATCCTCAAACCTGCCCAGAAGAAAAGAGAGAAACTCATAAGTGCTTCCCCCACAAGCCGTTTAACTGGCCATAGGAGATGCGATCAAGCCCAACTCTCCCATCTGGCCTGGTAGGCACCCAGCGCAGCCACCAGCTAAAACCTGGATGTGAAGAATGAAGATGGGGAGAAAGAGGGGATGGAGATGAAAATATTACAGGAGAATAATTGCCTGTCGCAGTTAACATTTAGGGCACACCAACCGAAAACTGGGTAATAACCACGGGCAAAGCAAAACCCCGGGCAAAGCCGGGTATGACTGCTAGCACGTCATAATATAGTGTTGTTGATGAAGCCTGCAGCGACTCAAAGCAACTAGTTGTTGCCATGGCATCGTGATTTTAGGTCTATTTTCAGCTTTCAGGCTTTCAGTCTGTTTTTTTAC
>JAHWFP010055095.1:24412-34418 GCA_023313725.1 Lithobius niger | reverse complement strand
TTAGGTGGTAAACATGCGTAGCGCGGCTCCAAAGGTGGTCAGTCGCTACCTTTAGTAATACTAATGTTACAAGAAAACACAATAGAAATAGCTGGTTTGGGTGGATGGTGGCAAAAATCGATACCGAAACCGAAACCGCAGTTTTGTGGGCGTGAAAACCAAAATCGGAACCGAAACCGGAACCGAAGTCGAAAAAATGAAACCGACTCATTCCTAGTACCCAGGGGTGCAATGACCAGTGGTTTGGGGGGGGGGGGGGAAACGGATTTCAAGTTGTAAATAGAAGTTAAAAAAATGATTGTGCCAGAAAAAGGAGCGAAAAAAAAATTGGTGTGTTATGTAACTTTCGTCGTACTGCCTGCCTCCCTATTATAACCACGGAGGAAACTAAAGAGTATAACAGGTGGCAACACATTACCTCAACCCTTCATTCCTCCTCCAAGTATTACGTAATTTGTGAAAGCTTATTGGTCTTTTTTTTTTTAATACAGATGCTAGCTTTCTTTATAATGAATGCTTCACTTTAGTTTACGAAACGAATGTTGCATTCCGTCAAACTTAATATTTAGGCTGAATATTGCACAAATTTTCCCGTGGGATGAAGGACCGGTGAAAATAGGAAAGATTAAATCTTTTCCTCCACCGCTCAGGAAGACGCACTCTATCAAAAGCAGCAAGCAGAAAGCAAAACACAGCAAGTCGACACGCTTGCTAGGGGCAGGGCAGCCGATAAAGCTGATGCCTTGGTCAACGAATCCGAAAACAAAATCGAATCGATCAGGTTTTTATTTTTTTTTTATCTCAGTAACATAAAATTTAGAAGGGCTTACTCTCTCACTACGTTCGAGCATATTGCGTGAAATATATTTTGCAACATTACATGGATTAGAGTGAAAGTAGCAATACCGTTTCTCACAAGGAATAAATATGAAAATGAACGCCTTTAAGGTAATGCGCAAAACTGAAACATACAGCAAGCCAACCTACAGGAATGGACCTGTAAGTGCAGGAGGGGGGGGGGGGGGAACGAAGAAACACTGAAGAGGGCGTATAACAAACAGCTCATCCAAGTTCATATTCTTAATTTTTCTTTTATTGTTGAGTTTAAACATTTTTTGGACAGTTTGTTGTCGGGTGTAAATGTGCCATTTTGCCCCCCCCCCCCTCCCCGAAAAATATTCTAGCCATGGCACCGTTTAAAAGCACTTCTCATGCCATGTGCCAAAATTCCAAGCATTTTCAAGGTCTGGAAATTGTTTTGCTATTTTCCAAACGTTTAGTAAGTAAAGAAAAAAGAAGAAAAAAGTTCATTCAAGGTAGTAAGGGTACAAAAAAAATCGAGAGGCTCAATTGCATTCAAGGCTTGTGCAAAACCTGGCCACATCAAGGCCAGCCATAACAACCGCTTCCGTGCAATTTATTTTTCTCGAAGATATTTAATAGTGTACGAAGAGTTCAAGAGAACCTGCTTGAATGCAACACGGCAGGTTACTTTCAAGATGAGCTACATCTTTTCGAGGAAAAATGAAACTCACGGCGGTCTTGACTGATACAGGGCAGTCCATGATCCAGGAGGGGTGAACAATGTCTAATATAAGCCCAACCTTTTTTTTTTCTAACTGTACTAAACTTGTTTATTGTCTATGAAGGAAACGGAAAAGAAGTTTATAGACTTCCCTTTTTTCTCCCCTCTGGGCTTTAATAAATGTCTGCCCTTAAAGATTTGATGGACCATCCAGTTTGAACCAACTTCAATAAAACTGGAGACTCAGCTAAAACACGTACTCATTAAAACTAACATTAACTATAATTACAACAGTATTTTACAAACATAGCTTTGCTTACAAAAAATGTTTTACCAACCTCATGGAGGACTGAAGGTGTCAGCTTAGGGACCCGTCATATCGTCGGGGGAGGGGGTGTGGTGGGAGAAAATTGTGGGGGAGGGAAGAGAGGGATATCAATTATTTAGGTCCTTTCAAGAGGGGATCATACAAATAATACTGACCAAACTGGAACAAAAATAAATGTTTGCCCCTCAAAAATAACACTCAGCAGTCGAAATTCCAAAAACGTGTGAGTATTTATAAGGTTTGGAAGCCATCAGTAATACAAGTTGTTTTTTTCCAAAAAAAATATTTGGACAAGCCTTGCACCCTTGCTTCTTAGCTTCTTCAGTGTTTCAGGTACTGACTATGTTAAATGGGTAAGGACACAGGCTACAAGAAAACAGTTCGTCCATCATACTTATTGTATGAAACTCGACACAAGCTGGATGTCAGGAACATCGACGTTTTGCACAACATTTTTAACCCAACGTGTCTTTTCGTTAAAACCGAGGCACGTTTTCCGTACAATTTTCATTGACCCCCCCCCGAGAATAATATATAATGACCGTTCCTTTACATAAATTATCCAGACAGCATAATTTCCTCAAAAAAACCTATCTCCTGACTTCCCAAATTTCGGCCAACTATTGCTCTGGTGTGGGTCATATTTTAAGAGTATTTCTCATATTTAGTTTCCTCACCATGTAGAGACAATTTGGCAGTTGTGCTGATACTTAATGCTTACATATTCTTTGCATTAAATTATCTCTCCAATCCGCTGAAGTGGCTAGCAAAAAGTTTTGCACACTTGGATGGGGAGCCCTTGTAATTCTGCATGCAACGCCGCAAACCGCTTGTTTCTACCTTTTACGCTTCCTGAGATATGACAATTTAAGCATCGGGGTTTGCACGATAATTCGATAAATCAGAAAAAGTGCAATATGATAATCGACGAAAAAGTTTATCGCGCTATTATCGAATTATCGTGCCACCCCTAGTTCCTAGTTACATGATGGAGCCAGACAGAATGCCCACTCCACTGCAGAAGGTCTACATGGATCAGACAATTTTACTTCGAGGAACTAGGCTGGGCACTACTCACTTAGTCACCACCGAGTATAACGTTTGAATTGGTTACCAAAAATTTGAACTGACAACGTTTTAAAAACTGTATCTGATAAAACCAATTTTGAAGCTGAATGCAATAAAAAAAAAGGTGTCCATATGATCTGATCACAATGATCGTGTAGATTTGGTTTTATCAACATCAGTGTCGTGTCGTTAATCATTAGGTTTGCAACGGAAAACCTGCCGAGTGAAATATTGCGGTAACGTGCCCTCTGAATAGCATAAAATCACAAAGTCATAAAATCAACATCAGTTTTTATTTTCAGTCTAGTTTTTCAGATCTTGTTCACACAGTAAAAACGAAAAGAACTCTTTTCGTTTTTACTTTGTGAACGTAGTCAAAAAAACTGGACCGAAAATTCAAATTGATGTTGATTTTATGAGTTTGTGGCGTTATGCCTATCAGAGCATCTTTGACAGTTCCATTTTACTCTGCCCATCAAAATAATTTTGGGATTTTTAAATACCCCATTTCAATTGAATTACCAAAATAACAATACGTCGACAATTCAAAAATTCACAAATAGTACTAATGTACTATACTACTATAAGTCATTTATAAAGTTTTTTATAGGTAGGTGGACCATTTTTGTAATGTGAAGCGAATATATATGAATAATAGTCCTGCACCTAACTGTTCAAACTGATAATTTTTTTTTTAGTTAAAGGGCAAATACATCTATTTTGACATGCATGCTTTACTTTTGGATCATTTACACAATCACTAAACACAAGAATTGCGGTAAGAATACGTTACGTACGTCCGATACAACAATTTAATTATTGCATAACCAAAGCACAACATGGAGTCTGCCACTGTTTTGCTGGAACGCGCAGAAATTAATGCCGACTGATGTCACTCTTCGATTTCGACTCGCAGCCGATTCAGATAGCCTTATTAGCTGTGAGAGCTCAAGCGTCTGAAGGCCTTAGCTGGCCACTACAACTGTCGGACGCTTGAGCTCTCACTATCGGCTGCGAGTCGAAATCGAAAAGTGACATCTGTCGGCATTAATTTCTACGCGTTCCAGCAAAACAATTGCGGTCTCCGTGTCGTGTTTTGGTGATGCAATAATTAAATTGTTGTATCGGACATACGTAACATATTCTTACCGCAGTTCTTGTGTAAGTGATCCAAAAGTAAAACATGCATGTCAAAATGGATGTAATTGCCCTTTAAACATGCATAAATATTTATTTAAGTTTCGTTTATAATTAGTATGTTACATTAGTAGCAACTTTTAAATAACGACTCAAGTAAACCAAATATAAAAAATAAATTAAAAAAAATAACTAAAACTAACTTTTTTGTCGTATCACGGAAACCGTAATAGCTAGAAAACAGCGGTTTGCAGTACTGCATGAGGAATTATAAGGGCTCTTCAACCAAATGTGCATTACTGCTGCTAGCCAGTTAAACTCACTGGAAAGTGAGATTAATGCAAGCAATATTTAAGCATTAAGTAGAAGCACCGATAAATTATTTCTATGTAGTGAAAAAGTAATGGAGAATGGCAAGTGCTTTTTCTTGTCTACTCGCCAAATGGCGAGTTGCACTGTAGGCTTCAGCCAAAGTTTTTTTTTTATTAACAAAATTAAAATGGTTATACCAGCCTCAAAATTTGTTTTATTGAGATATTATCAATTATCACAAAAACTTTTAAAAATTTTGTGGGGATAAACAATTTTTGTATCGTGCCACTCCTAGACTAGACTACCTAAAAAAAAAAACCACATAGAACCAGGTGTGCAGAATATGCCAGAACGCTAGAACGAGGTTCGCGGGAAATTTCAGAAAACTGTGGAAATTCACTAAAAAATGGCTTGCTGTATAGCGAAAGGCTGTGGAAATTTGAAAAAAATTGTAGAAAATATTGTGGGAAATTTTGTGCAGCAAGAATTTTATGCACCCCTGCATAGAACACTAGGCTACCTCTTGTTGTAGGTGTAGTCTGTGGTAGCAGGGATGTAGTGGTCCCTAGTGGTAGGTACAATAATGTGCTAAATCATGCGACTATCACTGTTAGTCTTACGTTAATGATGCATGTCTCTTCAAAAAATTGCCACAATATTCTTTTGTTGGAGACAACTCAGAAAGGTCATCATCCTCACACACACTTCGCAGACTAGCCCACGTCAAATCATCGGTCATCCACATCATCGTGGCTATTGCTTAATTGATGATGATTTGTTTTGGCTTGTGCTTTTCTTTGGTTGCAATTCGACTTCATGAGAAAGTACTTTTTGTCTGGCTGCCAACTTTGGGCCACTTGTGAGACAGTCAAACACACTTAATCTTAACTCTTCAATACTTTTTGCGCTTGCTGTTGAGGTGGGACACTGGGAGGAGAAAGGGACTAACCCAAAGGAAACAAAAGTAAATATTTGAATACCGTAAGTTAGTCTAACTAACAAGGCCTACTAACTTTTTCAATTGCCAAGCTTATCTCAGAAAGGAGTGGGACAAACTTGCTATGAACTATCTACGATTATTTACATACCACCCACAATCGGTATGAGCACGAGCACACTTCTGCTATCTTGATCTTCCTTCATACACAGGGTTAAGCCAAAATCAGGCTTGAACTCCTTTTTAACCCTGTGTATCAAATTGATGGAGGCTTACATCCAACCACAGCAAGTTTACAGAAAAAAGGTTATCAAAAAAAGTAACATCTTAATTTGGCAATAAAGGTTCACATTTGTCAATAAAAATGTTAGGTCATGGCCAGAAATACAACAATATAATACCAAAAACCAAAACTGGTAAAAGGGGCCGCCAAGTTCCGAATGGAGCGATAGCAACACACCAAAACATTCGCCAAGTTAATCACATCGCTTAATAGTTCGAAGGCTAAATGAAAATAGGGATGCACCGAATACAAAATTTCCAGAATACTGAATACCGAATATACAACCGAATATTTAACTTGCCGAATACCGAATATATAACCGAATACCGAATATACAACCGAATAGTTAAACTGCCGAATACCGAATATTCGGCACCAAACAATTTACATCATCGGCCGAATACCGAATTATTCGATTCTGTGCCGAATAATGGCCGAATACCGAATTATTCGGCCGAATACTTGTAATTTAAACTTGATCATTTGTTTCTTCTTTTAGAAATGTCAGAAGACAATTCCTCACAAACCAAAAATTAAATGCTTAGCTAAACGTTCTTATATTCACACAATTGCATAAATTTATACTGAAATACATTCGGCCGAATACCAACAAATCTTAACACTATTCAGCCGAATACCGAATATCACTATTCGGCCAAAATCAGTATTCAGCCGAATACCGAATATCAGTATTCGGCCGAATACCGAATACTTGAATTTTTGTCCGAATACCGAATATTCGGTGCATCCCTAAATGAAAACTAGAACATTGCTACTTTCGGTAGCAATGTTCCAAGTTTTCATTTAACGTCCAAGGTATTATTCTGTGCGATTAAGTTGGCAAATGTTTTGGTGTGTTGATATCACTTCTTTGAAGGGCCGAACCATTCGGAACTGGGCGGCCCCTTTTACGAGTTTTGGTTTTTGATATGACATCACTCCTTTTTTTTTTAAATTGTGTATTTACTCAACTCCACTAGCGTGCAGATTTGTAATAAAGTGCCATGTCAATAAGAAATTGGTTTTCAACACTTTGCTACTTCCTTTTGCCTATAGGCCGAACCATTCTCAACTTAGTCACCTCTTTATAGGTTTTTGGTTTGGTTTTAATTTTGTTGTAATTTGTTTTATTCAGTTAGTTTTGGTGTTGATATCACTCCTTCGAAAGGCCGAACCACTCAACTTGATGGCCTGTTTGCCAGTTTTTGGCTTTGTTTTTACAGTAGGTTTATTTTTTGTGAATTGGACATGAATACAATATCTTTGACAACGTTGTTTAAATTTATCGTGATACACTAGTGCGTTTCTAAGCATGCACGTCAGTGTTCACGTTGTTATTGTCCGAACTTGGGCCGTCCAATGAGAGACGATACCGACAATACTAACAATGGTTACAATAATATTTTCGCACTTACGCGCGCCCTCACGCCATCTCCGTTACGTCCCCAGGCTGCAAACCATAAAAAGTACGCAGTTCGTATTGTACTACACCGATTCGTCCAATTTCATAGCTGGAAGCCTTCCCGTAACCCGTTATTTATGAATAATCACCCTATGGTATTTAACATGGGAATGAGCGAACTAGCTAGCTAGTAACTAGTAGTAACATATTTTCAACGTAATTGAGAGTCAGATTTTGTATTGAAAGCAGCTTAGCTGGCATTCCTACATGAGTTAATTTTTGTCAGGTGGGTTATTGCTCTCGACTTCAACACAATTTAAGCTTTTGTACTGCATTATTATTTTTCCCCAAGTACCTGAAATTTGCCCAACTATGCTTCAGGATATAAGACACTGACGCTATGGCGTCGCGCTACAACCTCAACAATTGAATTAATGTGCTGTTTGTTGCCTAGCATGTGTCTAGATTTGACAGGGGGGAAGTAGACAAAATGGCCATCACGACTGGCCATTTCTTCCGAGGTCTGTTCAGAAATTGCCGAAGCAAATCGCATCTTGTTTTGTAAGTCGTGACATCTATTGGCAGTTAGTAGCGGTTTTCAAAATAATAATTTACGTAGATTTGCGTGATAAATTTTCATCACCTATAAAAGTATTTTTCAATAGTTTTTACACAAGGGAAGGAACGTTGGCATTCTTTTGTACTGTAAGTGTCACACTCGGCCGACACTATGCGGCAACAGAACAAATCAATCATAGGGATGGGTCGGTTTCATTTTTTTGACTTCGGTTCCGGTTTCGGTTTTCACGCACACAAAACCGCGGTTTCGGTTTCGGTATCGGTTTTCGCCACCATCCACCCAAACCAGCTATTTCTAGTTTGGTTTCTTGTAACGTTAGTATTACTAGCTTCTACCTCACTCCTGCTTTCACTAACAGCAGCGTCATAGACCATGGGCCTAGATGTGGCACCATTTTCCTCTACTATTTTCTTTTTAATGACTGTCATTCATACGTACAAAAGGATAATTATTAAAAAAAAAATTAGGAAAACAGATCAATTTTTGATTTTTCGAAAACCGTACAAAAAACCGACACAAAATCCGAATCGGTTTCGGTTTTCAGTAAAAACCGAAAATTCGGTTTCGGTTTCGGTTACCGACCCATCCCTAATCAATCACATCGACGGCACTTTCAATGGCCATATTGTCTAATCCAGTCACGTTGTACATGCTATTTCTCAGCCATGATACCGCCAGTAGGTTACTGTAGTAATGCCATGGTTGGTTAACGGAGAGTTACGAAATATGAATTTGCTTATATAATTTTTCTTGTTTTTCCAAACAATTTTAATGTTTTAATTTGTTTTTACCGACAGTGGTACTTTTGCAGGTATGCGTAAGTTTTCCCGTCCTCCCTCCCACAACAAAAATTTTCCCATTTCGTCATGGAACATAATTTTGACAAACCCTAGGTTTCGTAATAAAATGGCAAAGCCAAGGTTTTTTAACACTGCACAATGGATATCACAATCACAAATGCAGCCCCAAAACAACAGAAATGTTGCTTAATTCCGCCGATTTCTTTTTTCCAGGTTTCCCAAACTACCCGACACCATTAAGGCCTTCAACAATTATTTTAGCCCACCTCACAATTCCAGCAAAAAAATAAATAAAAAATCCACACTACAAATAACTGCTGGTTCCAGTTTTCTTTTAGCGGTTCAAGAGCCTTCGACCGTGTTATGATAATTACCCTTTTACAGCTAATTTAATTACGGTACGTACACTAGCCACTATCCAGTACTTGAATTAGTAACCAACGGCGATCCCGAAATCATACAACCATCCCGCCACTATTAAAGGTACATTCCTTCCAGTTGGCTTATTCTGTATGGCTCAGTTTTGCAACATTACTGCAGACGCATGTAAATGTCCCAAAGGCATTCATTTATCTATTTTTCCCCTTGTGAGAAACGGTTTTGCTACATTCACTCTAACGTATGTAAATATTGAGAAAGCTATTTCGTGCAGGATGCTCGAATATAGTGAGAAGGTATGTCCTTTTAAAATATCCTACCAACAGAAGGAATTCAACGTGTCATCCATCACTCGACATCTGACATATATAGGCTAATGAGGTGCAATTCCAAGCCAAGTTCATTACCAATGGAAGTAGAATGTTTTCTGCATAATTGGTGTCATTCGGAGTCTACTCTATAACCGTTTACAAAGGGACGACACAATTCATCGACTGTGGCCATCCATTCTGGACCTTGAGACAAATACAATATTCATTTGTGAAAGTAGGTGCAAGCCAACAACATCAGGAAGTGAGATAAACGTGGCCAAACAAAGCCGTTATTTTCCTGTTACGTCCAGACACGATAAGAGCTGGTCAGAAGACATTTTCCACGCTAAGTGATCATCAAGTTCAATGCTCGTATCAGACCTAGACGGTCTACATCATTATTTTCAACTTCCTATTTGATAAGCCCACAAACATTAAATAGCACAAATTATACCCTCAAAAGTTTAATCACCAATATACTTGTTAATTTATTGTTTAAAACCTGTACGGTTAGCTTGCAAGCAATAATTAAAAAAATAAAACACAGACAATTTCATCTGTGTCGGTGTCAATTTGGCAGTACATACCTATTTAGCATGTTGAGTAGTGCATGATTTCAAAACTTAAAGTTTGTGCAGATTTTTATTCTTACCAGAAGCAGACTCTATAGTCTTTATACTCTTGAATTGAAAACTGATTTTCTTGTCCGTAAAACTAACAGATGGAAAAAAATTGAGCGAATTTTTCTTTCATTAAATCCGTTTTAAAATTTATGAAAAAAATTGTTTAAAGTATCGGCAAAAAAAAAAGAATTCAAAAACTTCCAACCACGGAAAAGCCACGAGGTTGTCCAGAATAGAGTCCACAGCTGCTGAAGGAACCTAGTTGTCTTTCAAGTTAGCCTACCCTGGCCAACAGAGAATAACAAATTTTGTTCGAGAGGAA
>JAHWFP010055095.1:0-24402 GCA_023313725.1 Lithobius niger | reverse complement strand
TACATTCTGAATGCGTGGTGCACTGAAACGTATACACTTTGCACATCACGTATAAAAAAAAATAACCTGTCTCCTAACTTTTGCTACTGCGATACGGCAAATGAGCCATCACGCGATCATGTTAGAAACGGCCAGATAGGGATTTCTCATCAGACGCTAATATTTTTGTTCACAAAAAACCTGAAAGTTTCGTTGCTGTACAGCTTCCTGTCCTCTTCGTTTTTTAATCAGGCTTTAACGCTTTTTAAATCAGCGAACACCTTACTTTGCAGTAAATCCAGCATTAAATTAGGAGGGGTGGGGGGAGATGGGGATCGTACTGCACTGAGGATATGTAAGGCTGATTACTTTAAATTTATTTATTTACTCTTTTTAATTCGACGTGTCACACGTCGAATTAACGTAGTTGTGGCCAAAAAATGGGGGTAGCCGATTTACGTCAGCGACATCTCCTCAAAAACCAGACACATTTGTTCAAGTCCGACGAAATTCAAGTATGCGGGTGGGTGACTTGCAGTGTGCCAGTACACAAGGTAGTACGCTCTAGTTAATTTAGTTAGGGCGGTTTTAGTTCGCCTACCTCTAAAAAGGTCTCTTTAGCGAAAAACCGTCGTCAAATAGTACACGATCAGTAACTGACGTCAGCGCTTCCTCAGCGTAAAGGTGTGCGCTTAACGCCGATCATACGAAAAATTGCGGCGTGTAACTGCGCATTTCGGCAAGTCAGCTCTTCAACATTATGGTCGGTTAGAGGCTATCGTGTACGTCGAGATGGCTCCTCTCTCATGGCGCAGAACAACACAAAAGTGAGTCATCACTTACCTTTGCGGTGATCTGGATGGTACACCGAATTTCTATGATTGAATCTGGACGGTACAATGAGTGCGATGCTCGTATAAGACTTTTGCTGTTAATTACTGCGCCATCCTCGCTGCTTTTCGGGTGCGATATATTACAGTATTTTATTACGTGTATTTGTGGTGTTGTTTCCTATTGAACGAGTAAGCAAAGCGAATGATGTCCTGTTTTATCAGTGGCGGACTGGCCAGAGGGAGGGAAGGGCGGGATATTCCTAATGGCCTCTGACTTTCACATTTTTTTTTAATCCGTAACAGAAAGACTCACGTAAGTTTTATTGGTTAGACATTAGTTTTAACCACAGATTTAAAATTACAAATAATAATAATAAAGATAATTATAAAACGCTAGCAAAACAAATACTTTCTATTCAGTAGCCTAACAAAAATTGGCCACATGAAATTGCAGTGTTATATTCAATGTGGACTTTGTCACAATTTTCATGTGAATATTTTAACTTTAGTTAATACACCTAAAAAGTGTAAATAAATTTAAAGTAGTCAACCTCACGTACCCTCAGCGCAATATGATTTCTCCTACCCCCCCCCCCCCCCACCAAATTACCTGCTCTATTTATGAAATATGGTGTTCCAATATTTTTAAAATGTAAAAGTCTGATGAACAAGAACAACGGGTACGGGAAACTGTAAAACAACGAAGCTTTCAGTTTGTTTTTTTGTAAGAAAACCAATATCAGTGTCTGATGAAAACTTATCTGGTCAGTGATTGCATCGTCGCACACAAGATTCTGGCTCATTTGCCGTATCGTAGTAGCAAACGTTACGAGAGAATTTTTTTTAATATAATGTGCAATATAGATTTTTTAGTAGTGTCCTGTTGGTATGTCTGCCGTTCCAACTTCATACGTCAATTACAGATATTTCTTATTCTGCCATACGTCACGTCGAATTACTAATGCAGTGTTAGTGCATCTTGTTTGTGTTAGCCGACGATAAAATAACACACAAAAATGTCACACCACAATTTCATGCAGCTAGCTTTTGTTTTAAGCTTTGCTGCTTAGGTTTTATAATATGCTGGGTTTTTACTGCAAATCCAGTTTTATATTTGAACAATCAAGTTTTTAAAAAAAAAGACAAAAATACCCCCCCCCCTCCACGCACGCCAGTCTTACACACAATTCAGCGACATTTAAGGCTAAACTAACGCTGCTACTACTATTCACCGACTTATTCATTCTAGAGTTGCGCTTTTCAAATGTGTTCTTTTTAATACCAAAAATTGCTCATCCATACGACATACCTTTGCTAGATGTACTTCTTTCACCTTCTCTACTACACTCCCACAAAATGAAGTATATGTAGATTATTCCCCTGTAATTGGCGCAGTTTATTTCTCCTGGCCGCCTACTATAAGTACAACGCAGTTTCGTCTCCAAACCCGAATGATCCCTAAGTTTTTCTCAGAAAGTCTAGCCTCTACCCGACCCTCGACCCACATTTCGCCGCCGTTTTTCAACACCGCCATTGCCATATTACGCTAAAATTTTCGAAAATCACACGTGTAACACTGACGTCACAACACTGTGTACTATGGACGACGGTTTTGCGTTGACAGACCTCGTTGGAGGGTACCGCTTTGTTTTTTTCTAATTACAAAATATATGAAATCTCTAGTGTTTTGATATTTTACGCTGCAACTGTCCCACCCACATACTTGAATTTCGTAGGATCAGAACTGAACAAATGTGTCTGGTTTTTGAGATGTCGCCGACGTAAATCGGCTACCCCCGTTTTTTGGCCACAACCGCATTAATTCGACGTGTGACACGTCGAATTAAAAAGATCATTTTTGAACGAATATTCGGAAGTATTTTTTCCTATTCGTCCAATCCCCTTTATCACCAAGTTAACTTTTATCAGTGGCGGATGCACGCCATTTGATTAAACAAAACCGTGTATGCGAATTAAGCAGTCTGCACTGTAAGCGACTTTTTATCATGTAAGCGAACGTTATGTAACGACTCGTTGAATAACAACCAACAAGGACACTGATACCAATCTTTAATGTATTAGCAATACAAGCACGTAGGACATATTTCAGAAATAATAAAAAAAAAACCTGTGAAAGCTATGCTATTTTTGTTAGACAGGATCTATTTTAAAAATTGTATCATTCTGAACAGCTGGGGGAATAAAAAAAATATAACATTGATTTTGAGTAAAGACTTTTAAGCCCTGTAGCTCAACCATCAATTAACTCAAGAAAGATTCAACAGTTAGGCCTAACTTTGTTAGGTTTTTTTTATATATTTAAATGGGGCTTTTATTGAACATTTGGTTTAAAAAATTCCCCTCTGAGGCCTAGGGCAATCGATAATAATTCCCCACTACTACTGGTGGAAGATAATATTATGAAATAGAAGTAGTTGACGTTGGTCTAGTGGGAATATTCGGTATTTGGACTATTCGGCCAAAAATTCAAGTATTTGGTATCCAGCCGAACAATGTTAAAATTTGTTGGTATTCAGCCGAATATTTTTTTTAATATGTATTGCATTGTGTTAATGTAAGAACGTTTAGGTAAGCATTTAGTCTTTAGTTTGTGAGGAGTTTTCTACTGACATCACTAAAAGAAGGAAAAATGATCAAATACGTTTGATTTACAGGTATTCGGCAGAGCATCCGGTTAAGTTTTCAGCCGAATAATTTGGTATTCAGTCAAATGTGTAAATTGTTTGGTGCAAATAACTATTCGGTTTCGGCAGCTTACCTATTCGGTTGTATATTCTGTATTCAGCAAGTTACGTATTCGGTTGCATATATTCGGTATTCGGCAAAATTTGTATTCGGTGCATCCGTAAGTGGGAAATGGGAAGCCATGTTTTCACACTGCCCCATTTGTTGTAGCATTGGAATTTGTTTTGAGACCCAATCTTTAATAGCCAAGAATCAATGTCATAAAATTTTGTTTGTTACTGATTGTTACTACGTAATTGATATTATCCTTCACACTGCCGATCGCTTGCCATGCAAAGAATGAACATGCTCAGGTTTTTCATTGCTACCGCGCAAAGAATGAACATGCTCGCCCTTTCACTTTAATGTGCTGTCTTTGAATTGATTGTCATACTGACTGTGTATCTGCAGTGTTTACATCACGACCAGCTACAGTGGCGTAACAAAGTGTCTCTGGGCCCATAGGCAAAATTTAAGGTCGGGCCCTCCCCCCATTTATTGCCCACGCTCCCCAATCTTTGACCTTTTCGACTGTCTTGGTCCAAATGATACAAATACTGCTCATTGTTTGCTTTATGTTACCGGAACAACCAAGAACTTTTCAGCTAAAGAAAAACTACTTCGTAATGCAAACAAACAATAATGTTTTAAAAATTTATTAAAAAACATGTCTGTGCGGTTTTTTTTAGCTTACCCAACTGTCGAATTATTATTTTCTGTTAGTTACACCTGTTAAATGGGAATTTGGAGTTGCTTATAACAAATTGCACTTTGAACACGAAATTTACATACCATTCACTGCTTGAGGCTCTTAAGGCGATACTTTCGGCATGCTTTTCTCAATACAAAAATCTCAAAGATGTTGTCCATATTCCCAAATTTTTCCCTTTTTGCCCGGGGCCCCCCCCCCCCCCCCCCGAGTTGCAGGGGCCCGTAAGCAATGCTTACCTAAACCACATGTACGTTACACCAGTACATGTTGGCTCAAACCTTGTGAAGTTAATTTTTCGGCAACGAGGACGCCAATAATAATGGTCAGTTTGATCTCACACGGCGGCACTGTATTCACCCCACAAGGCTCACAGTAAGCTTTATCTCAGCTGGCTAAGTTGCATCGTTGTGTTGGGTATTTGACGTTATCGGTAGATGTCGTACCCAACCATGCACACTCACCACATATCCACATAAAAATTTTGTTGCCGATAGCTTTAACGCCAAAGTGCTAAACAAATTTGTTATAAGTAAACTAAGTACGAATACAGTCAGTGATTACATTTGTGTCGATATAGCATCAAACAGGATTCGCCTTTACAGCTGCCTTGTAACTTAAAATTTTTTTTTTGCTATGTCCAACATATGTAATTAATATTATTTGAGAGACATCCCAATACATAGACCAAACAAACGAACAAAAAATGGTTTGGTTTGCGTTAGCCGACCGACCCTAAACATTTGTTCTTTCTAAGGAAAAAAATCCCCTCCGTATTTTGATGTTCCATCCTACTATACAAAAATGGTTCAAATGCTTCCTGGAAAAAGGGAAAATGTTGCTCTGTGAACAAGAATTATCTTTATTGCATAAAAAAATAATTACAATTTCTGAGCTAGGCTTTCTGATTTAGTAACAAAAAAAAGAAGTGTTAAAAAAAATGTTCAGACCCGACCAACCCTGTTTTTTTTTTTTTTAACTGCGTAATGCAAACCAAACAATTTTTTGTTGTTTAGCCTTACATCAATATTGGTAAAGTGGAGAGCCAGGCGAGTCCTCTTTAAAAAAAAAATAAAAAAAATCAACCTTTCGATTGGTGCAGCAAAACCTCAAAATCAGTCCAAATTTAGCACAGTTACTGAAAATACATGTATCATTTCACACTTACTTTAAAAAAAAAGTCAGAAACTGAATCTGACCCTAGGTGGAAAATGTTGCCCAGCTTTGAAAAAGAGCGGAAATATAAAGTGAACAAACTGGCCGGATGAAAATAAACAATAGCCTGAAGCACTTTCAATAGCCTACATGTTAGGGGGGGGACTGTCAATGTTTAAAAAAAAAATTGGAGACCAGACTCTTTAGCCTGTTTGGAAGAGGAAAACAAACCTACGCATAGGCTACAGCGCTACAACGCATCAATTGTTTTGCAGTGCAAAAAGGAGCTTAATGTGATTAATGAGTAGAAAGAGCAGGACGTGATGAAAGAGGATAAACATCAGTTCTGCTTTTTTTTGGTGATTTGAGGTCATGACATCAAATTTCTAAGCGTATATCCTGCATATGAACGCTGCATTTTAAACAAACAAATAACTACATTTGAGTAGATTTTAAATCGCGATTCCGATTTGAAATTAAAAATCCTGATAAATATATAAAATTAGCAGCAGCATGCACAAACCCCAGAGATGGCAGGGGTAACTTTTAGTAAAAGGTCAGAACAGTTTTCGTGAACATTTTTGCTTGGGGACTTCTGTTGCATTTTTTTTTACCCGTTTCTGTTCCTTTCTTTGCCTCTTTAGGCTTTTTTTTGGCCTTTGGACCCTTTCTCAGGCACCGCCTTACCAACAAATGTCGGCAAAAAAAAAGGCAATTTTTTTTTTTTACAAAAAGGGAAGGGGGCAATGCCCCCCCCCCTTCAAATTAGTAATATATAAAGTTACTGAGTCAGTAAATCAGCATCGCAGCTTCTAAACCTAACTCTTATCAAAAGCTGTGGTAAGTTTCTGGATTTAAGAATCTTAAGATAAAATACTGTATTAGACGAACATTTGTATTTAAAGTTATTGTGCCAGAATCAGTTAAATTGGGTCTCCCTCGATAATTTTAGATTCAATTCAAAGTTCAGAAAAGAATTATGTCTAATGCCACAATCGCTACCGGTAATGCACCAGTCCTTCAATTTTGTAACAAACCACCTAGGCCTACACTAGTTCCCACAACAGCCTGGATATGTCACAAACAAAATGTCTACATAAAATCAGAATAAATCTAAATTTTTTGATGTATTTCATCACATCACAACCATATGATAAATTTTGAAATCGCTCAACGCTATATGTGGATGTTGAAGATGAACCAGTACAAAAGAAAGTAGCAATTTTGAACTGTTCAGCTGGAAAGTAATGATATCATTCTACCAAAGAAAAGCTGCTAATAAGTTTCTGGTCCAAACTGCTACCACACAACCTAACTCACATTTAGAATAGGTTTAACAGCCGAATTAGCCTAGCGTTCTTTTCAAGAGCTAAGGTTGTTTCAGGAGGGACAGGGACATTTTTGCTATTAAATACCTAGGATCTTTTACAAGCCACTGACACTGGTGGAATTTCTGGTTTTGTTGTTTTGGTGGAGCCTTGGTCTGCTTGGGATGAGATTTCTAGGGCTTTCGTGAGATGCCCAGGTGAGGAGCGAGGGAAGAAATTAGACCACGGAAGAGAGTTTTGGCTTCATGAAGTGGTTGGTTCCTTAGAATGTGTTTTGTGGAGTCATCGATGTTCGACGTTGTGCTGAGGAGGATGATGTCATAAAAGAGCAAGCTGGAATTGAATAGTGCTTTCAAGAACCAGTTGAAAGAGTGGTAGATTGCGAAGGACTTTTTCTTGAAAAGTTCAGTTATAAGAAAGTAGATGCGCTTCATTTCGGGTCAGCTTTGGTAAAAAGTCTCTCGTAGAGAGCGTTAATTACGGTGCTGAGCACATCGGCTTGGGATGCAGTTCAGAGGCCCAGCCGTGGAATCTTGTCATTTCTTTAAGGACTGCAGATGGCACTTATGCTTTCTTGGGAATGAATAGGACAGTGCCGAAGTCCATTTTTGCTTCCACCGTCAAATATTTGTATTGGGAGTAAGTTTCGAAAAGACGAGGATTGGTGGCACCATCTCCGAAAGAAGTAGGCTTCACGGCCGGGGCTTGGAGCAGGAGGGTCATTAACCAGTTAGAGTGGCTAACCTTTGCTGATGAGAAGACCACCATTGCGAAGAAGAGTGGTGAGAAGCAACCCTCTCGAATGTGAATCCAGTAGCAGTAGCCACTTGGACAGTAGACCTTACAAAGCACTCGCCATTTCACAATTTCTACTCGCCACATACCAATGACATCTAGCACGATGCATGGTTTTTCTAATTCATGCATTTACGAAATTGTAAAATTCTCTTTAACCCCAGTATTAATAAAGATAAAGCAGTTACGTAGCCCTTATAAATCTGAGCATAACGTCACAAACCGTTTGTCTCTAACTTGTACGGTTACTGAGATATCCCTCTTTGAGTGGCATTCTCTATTGCTAGTCGCCATTTGACGAGTAAGGCTAAATTTCTTGTCGCCAACTGCTGATTTTCACTCGCCAAATGACGAGTGGCGACCGACATTGGAGAGGGTTGGTGAGAAGAGTTGTTGATTGGCAAAGTTTGGCACGGCTCTTTTAGTCTCGTAGGCCAGAGCCAAAACCAGTGATGAGAACTCTGTTTTTAGTTGGTTCAGAGTCCGCAGGGGCTGGCTTGTAGATGAAGCAATCGGGAACTATGTCTTCAACGGTTTTCAAAAGTTCCAACAACAAGGGCATGCTGGTTGGGTCGTTGTCATCCTGGATAGAATCCTCAAAGTGTGTGTGATGATCATCGTTACGATCGTAGCGACAGCAGTCGTTTAAGACAGACGCAGGTGGTGCGGGAGAGGACTGGCGTAGAAGATAGTTGAATTCACGTATGGTTCGGCTTTGGTTCATGAGGGCGTTAATTTCGGCAGACATGAGCACCTCTCATCCCGAAGAAGGTGGAGATGTCTTGCGCGAACGAGAAGAGTTTGGTGAAAGATTGAGTGGGGAAACTGGCAGTTTAGAACCACTTGAGGCCGAAGATGGATTTCGGTTTTTCTTTCGTTTGTGGTGAGAGGAATGTAAGGAGACGGCTTGTCCGCATTGAATGGAGGATGCGGTGGTCGAGCTTAAGTTCCTTGGAAGGGGACCAGGAGCCTAATGCCTTGGAGGTGATGGCGACGGCATGACAACAACATTCGGGTCCACAGCAGGGAAAGCTTGCCGGCGGGACGAGTGTCGTGACGATCTTCCTTCGGTCGGCTTGGACGTGGCAGAAGGATCGATGATCTTTCGGCAAAAGCTCAAGGTGAGAAGGGGTTCTTTCAGCGAAAGTCCATGCTAGCGAAGAGCTTCCTTCAGCAAAATCAGGGCAGGTGGTTCTTTCCAACCCTTCCCAATGTCGGTCGCCACTCGCCATTTGGCGAGTGGAAATCAACAGTAGGCGACTTGGAATTTAGCCTTACTCGCAAAATTGGCGACTCGCGACAGAGCATGCCACTAAAAAAAGGGTATCTCTGGAACCGTATAAGTTAGAGACGAACGGTTTGCGGCGTTATGCTCAGATTTATAATGGCTATGTAACTGAATTTTCTGCATTAATACTGGAGTTTGCATAATTTTGTTAATGCATATATTAGAGAAACCTTTCATCATACAAGACGTATTTGGTATGTGGCGAGTAAAAATTGTGAAATGGCGAGTGCTTTGTAAGGTCTTCTGGCCAAGTGGCGACTGCTACTGGATTGACATTCGGAAGGGTTGGTTCTTTCGGTGAAAGCTTCTTTCGGGGTAAAGTGTCTTTGGAAGAGAATGAGCGAAGTGACCGTCTTGAGAAGAAAAGATGGTTGTCTCGCCTGAAAGCTTTTAGAGGAGGGAGGAACTGCACACGGCGCATGCACAGTCGAGGTTACACAGCTGGCCGGATCTGGAGAGAGAAGAAGCTTCAAGAGAAAGAAGCATAACAGGAACTGAATGCAAAAATTTACAGGTAGTGCATATTTCCGAAACGGCTAATAGAAATTAGCAATTAGGCTAGTTAGCATCTGCATGGTGGTGTTCAAAACCTTGTGATGAAATTTCCTGATTTCTCCAGGTTTTCCAGACCGATACTGACATTTTTTCTGAAGTTTTTTCGGTCAAAAGTAAATGCAGTACAGGACTAAAAAATATTTTTTTTTCTCCAAATTTCACTCAAATCGTAATAACTACACCGCATCGCTTTGCTAAATCAAAAATAGCATTGCCGTAACAGGGATAGGTAAAGAGTAGGAATGCCGTAACCTGAACAAACTTAGAATCTCACTTAACACGTAACGACCCATATTACAGGCCTAATCAGTTTTGCTGTAACCAGAAATGAAACAAAAAGGACACGATTAGTATTAACTGAAATAAAGTCAATGTTTTAGAAGTAAAAAGTTACATACGAATTAGCTAAACTTTATAGGCTACAGAAAAAAGACTTTCCAAAAAATGTTAAAATTCTCTAAATCTCCGTACATGTTTATCAGATTCCCCGATTTTTCCCTGACTTTTCCAGACTTGGTAGGCTATCCCTGAATTTTCAGGGTTTTCAGGTAGAACGCCACCTTGATCTGATTTAATAACCCGGTGACACACCTTCTGCTGGTTCTGAAATAGGACGAGACGAGCAGAGCAACTAAAGAATCTAGATTCTAAACAATTTTCAGTTGACAGCACATTCTTTCAATAGAGAATAGCATAAACACTAGCTTTAGACAACAAACATGAATTTCGTCAGTACGCCGATGCAGCATGACAAACTAATGTAGGAAAATTAGTCAAGACTGTAAACAATGAAAGTAATAACGTATGCCAGAATGAAATTTAAAGAAAACATTACAATTACTGTTCCATATTCAGATCTAATACAGAATCTACAAACAAGTGAATCAGCCACAAGAGACAAAAAGTTCGTTGGAAGGAGAGATGAGTGAAAGTTAGAGCAGTTCTCCAGAACATCTCCCGAGGAAGCCTGTTACAGTCGAAAATTTGCCAGTTGTCCGCATTGAAACGTGGACTTTTTGGTTGGGCATAAGTTGTACTTTTTGTCAAAGAAGTGAATCAGCAATGAACCATTCAACAAAATACAATAGCCCATCATTGGAAAAACTTCCAGTAAGCTGACGCTCGTTTTCACACTGTAGATAATTCATTATCTAGCTAATTTTCAACCGCTTCAAATGCGTTTTTCAGTGATTTCGAATCAAAACAGACCAATAAACAGGAGATCGTCAATTAACCAGAGGAAGTATCAACTTAGTGAGAGCCTGGAGAAGCCTGCTGGAAGTAGTGGACAATTAGCTAGCTCATGAACTATCTACATTGTGAAAATGAGCGTAAGCTTGCTGGAAGTTGTTCCGATGATTCAGACTTTGCATTTCACTGTATAAGCAGTACTTCTAACGGTATTTTTCGTTACAATGGAATGGACCATACTCAAAACAAATTTTGTTACGGATTCCCGCAAAATTATTGCCCTTTAAAGTTGTGATATAAAATGACAAGTTGATCTTATCAACAAATAAGTTACTTTAAACGATTAAACAACACAGGCTATTCGACAATTATGACTAAACAATTTTCAGCCTTCAAACTATTATTCCAGGCTTTACCTTGGCGAGCGATATCGTTACTTTAAATGGCAAAAACTTGGGAGGGAAGTGACAAGTTTTGTTTTAAGTGTAGCCTACACATTAACCTATTCTCTAAGCAAAATCTACCCAAAACAAAACTTGTTACGGATTCCATCAAACCAATTTGAAGTCGTGGTATCAAACGCCAAGCTCTTTTGCCATAAAATACCACTGAGTAAGAGATCGAAGGTTAGGCCTAAATAGTCAGTGGGATACACTTGGCAGAGCTTCGCGTTTGGTATCACGACTTCAAACTGCCGAAGAGCTTGGTGGCCTTCCTTAACCAGTTTTGTTTTGGGGAGATACAATTTTTTTGGTCCAAATTGATAAAATCCATTTTTATCCCTTAGCAAATATGAAATGAATACCCGAAAATCCAGTTTTACAGATTGGGCTTTAATAGGTTTGTGTGTCTTTATTGAGAAGTCCACCATTGCATTCTTCAGCAATGGGAAAAGCTGTTGTTGTTGTGCTGCATTATTTCATCTTCGTGTTCAATTGTTGTAAGCAAAATATGTTATTTAGGGCTTCGTTGGGCAGATGACCAGAAGAGGTTAACGCTCGCTACAAAACCTGTTGAAACCTTTTTTGTTGTGCTCTCATTGTCCACAGTGAGCCAGATGATCCGTTTTAGGTTTAACTACCTTTTTAAACAAACAGCAAAATGCTATGCAGAAACTCTGCAGCCCATTAAAATAATATTGAGAATAATTGGTAACTTTTTCCCATAATTCCCAAACCAGCAAAAGGCAAGTTCCGCCTGTCTTGCTTTCCACCCAATAGGGATAAGGTCGGTAACCGAAACTTCGGTTTTTACTGAACACTGAAACCGAAACAGGTTCGGATAGTGTTGGGCGGTATACTGGTTGTCACAGTGTACCAAAAATGCAATGGTACCAAATACAGTGCATTGTTAAATACCAGTATTGTTTTAGTATGAAAAAAGGCGCTAACATTGGATGCTAGCATTGGCTGGATTGATACTTGGGTGGGTGACCGCCTGGGAATCTGGCTGTTGCAGACATAGGGCCTTAGGGCTTCGGGTAGATGACCAGGAGTGGTTAACGCTCGTTAAACCCTTTGAAAGGTGCTAACATTATAACAATAGTTCAGTCAGTCCTTGTGTTGTAGGGCTCAAAGCAGTGTTGCAGACATAGGGCCTTAGGGCTTCGGGCAGATGACCAGGAGTGGTTAACGCTCGTTAAACCCTTTAAACCCTTTTTAAGCAGTGTAATAATAGTGATAATAATCAGCTAAGGATCAACAATGGCAAAATTGAAATTCTAAACAATGCACAAAAGTGGAGCCTAATTTGTGGAATAACCAACAGAAAAATAACGTCGAGTTCAAAGTTCAGTAGTACTTGGTGATTATTTTTTATGTGTATTTTTTTGGAGGGGGGAGGGGCAACATAAATGAAATTGATGATTCCATTTCCAACCTTAATTAGTTTGATTAGGCTACTTTAAAATACACCGTTGGTACCAGAGGTACCAAAGGAAGTACCACCAAATTTTAAAAACCATTACATACCGAGTACCGCGGTACCTACGCTGGTACCGGCACAGACACAAAAAAGTTTGGGTACCGCCCAACACTAGGTTCAGATTTTGTGTCGGTTTCTCGTACGGTGTTCGAAAAATCAAAGATTGATTTGTTTTAATTTTTTTTAATAATTATCATTTTCGACGTGTAAATGACAGCAAAGCTCCTAGTCATTTAAAAAGAAAATAGTACAGGATAATGGTGCCACAGCTAGACACATAGTCCATGACGCCGATGAAAGTGAAAGAAGGAGTAATACTACTGTTACCATACAAGAAAAAGACGTAAAAATATGTGGTTGGGACGATGGTGGCAAAAACCGAAACTGGAACCGAAGTCAAAAAAATGACACTGACCCATCCCTACCACCCAACTACAGCTATCTGCAAAATTTCAGCTTTATTTGCTAGTTAGATAGTCGAATAATTCAGCCAATGGCTGGTGTCACATTAGCGTGTGTCTTAATGAGCTAATGGTCAGGATTTTAACTTATTTTGTCAGTTTGCGACTAGGTACGTAGCCTATGTGCTTGCAGTACAATTGTTACAAACACCCAGGCTTATTGTCACTATTTTATTGCTTGTGGGAAGGGGGTAGGGGCACCAAGTGTCATTGTTGGGCTAACAATGTGTACACTAATAAACTGTGAACATTCCTACCAGAGTTACACAAAATTTACATAGTTCACAAATAGACACAGAAGAATTTGAATTATAAATTTTAAAAGAAACTGGATGTCATAATAAGTTTAAAAGTTATCGTGAGTACAGACCACAGACAGACAGCAGCACCCGATAAAAAGCTTTACTGTAGAGACGTTGCTTATCCAGAATTCCAGGAATTCCGTGCTTCGAATCCCGAATGTTTATCCCGGCCAAAGCTTTGGGAAGAATGAAAGCAGCCTACTATCCGAATATATTGGGCTAATGTTCCCGGAAATAGGTGTATTCACACTCATACACTATCCAGTTCAGGCAGAAATAGCCTACGCTAAAGCAAGTAATTCGAGCACTGATCTTGACAAATAGGCTACATCTGTAAGCGCAGCGGCAAGAAAAGCGCTTGTTAAGAGTGTTTTTTTAGGCCAAGGAAAAAACCTTCAAGCTTTCGGCACATTTTTAAGTAAGTTCTCGCTTGGTGACTACAAAACGTGTAGGCGACTTTATAGAGCTTAAGATGTACCCCGAGTTTTAAAAAAAAATTACACTTAGGTTAAGTTAATTCCACATTCTCCCAAAACTAACAACCCTCTTTTTTTTAACCCAAACTTTCTAACTTTCTCAAAAGTCGTGACGAAATTCGCGAACGGATAGGACAGTTGAAGTTCTCTTCGAAAATGGGTGGGTTTTATTTACCAACCATTTAATTGGTGACGCATACATACCCGCGTTTTCACGCAACCATTTTACAATGTCTTTATCTACACATACACAATAACATCCAACGTCACGCACAATACAATCAGAAAACAAAACAAACAAACGGTTGCAAAATAAAAAATTAGATAAAACACCTCCCTCGACGTTCCAAAGCAATTTTCGACTAACTTGCCTGACAGATCCGTTTCTAGTGAATGAACTAAAGTTGAAGACGTAGGCCGACATTGGGCTCCTTTGCCTTGTTTCGTCCATTGTGAAGGCAGCTCGACATCTACCATCTCTTTTACAACGGTGCGATCGCTAAACTGACTTAAAATAATCTTACCTGTTACTCGTTTATCATCAACAGGTGACCTATAACCAGCTCGCGACTCCTCCATTATTCTTATCTGATTGCCTGCCACCTGGCGACCAATTTGAAAATCATAAACCGGAACTCACGATCCGTTACGTAACCACGGATGTGCGTTCGCGATCTGGATAGCACACGAAATGGTAACTGAAACTTGCGAGGGCTTATGACAAAGATCAGCGCCCCGACTTTTCGTCACCATAAATCGTGAAACACGCTATTGGTTTGCCTAAAAACTCACCATGGGGTTAAATGGCACTTTATTCAAGTTTTTTTTGTATTATTATTATTTATTTTATTATTTGTCTGAATTTCAGGAACCACAGTACTATTTAATTTATGTTTGGGCAAGAAAGCCTGTAGAACACTTGTAGCACCAGGAGCCTGGGAGCACTTGTAACACTTGTAGACTAAAGACCTCTTCGCGTTGTTAATTCGTCCCTGTTAGGAGTTCAAACCACATTGTAATCCTTGCGTCTACGATTTGGTTACCCGATAAAATGGAGTAAACTAAAACAATCACAAAATAAAATGGCAGAGAAGTTGTGATTAAAAAAAAAAATTATCTCCTAATTTTACCTTTACATTTAATAATGCAAATGAATAAAGAGAAAATTAATAGATAAAAATAAAAGTAATGGGCTAAACAACATTCAAAGCCAGGATAACTTAGCAAGTAGCATTTTGAAACAAGTAGTGATAATCTAGATTAAACGTTTAGGAACTGATGGTGCAAAACGCAAAGGGACAGCGAAATCCCCAGAGTAGTGAACCCTTAGACTAATACCTCACTCGCGTGAACCCCTCACCGCTGTACAATTTATCATAAATTTTTATAGACAAACGTACAAAAAATGAGTTCACTGTTTTGTTTTATTCCTACCTTGTTTCTTGCATTACAGAATCACAAAACCGTAACAAGAGAAAAAAAAATGCGACGTAGAATTTTTGCTTACCGGAGTCGCTCCCTCAACTCGTAAAACAAAATGGCGGACGCAAGTGGCACTAGCCAGATTTTGGCGGCGAAAGATGCTTTCGAGACATTGAAAGAAATCTCCAAATTACTTAATACTGGTCTAGATGCAGAGACACTGGCCATATGCGTACGTTTGTGCGAAAACGGCGTTAATCCAGAAGCATTAGCGACGGCAATCAAAGAATTGAAAAAGGAAACGGCTACCTTGAGAGCAGCCATGGAAGAGCCATCACAGAGCTGAACATAACGTCTTCTTTTCTTCGCTGTTGGTGTTTGCATGGAATTTGAGAAATGGCTTGTAGAGTTTGAAGATGACTGGAAAGACAGTCCAAGGACCGTCTTACAGATGCGTCGACATCCATGCCCTGTTTGCCATACGGCAAGGATGTGGAAGTGGAGTGCCACAAATAGGAAGAATGGCATGACTGAATTGTCAAAAAATAATTACAAGCTTGGCATTAACCGAAGCATGACACCGTTATGCGTAGTCTGTTAACAACTAGACGATTGTGAAAGAAGAAACGACGCTTCTTTTCTGCTACTTAAAGGAGAGCAATGTCGAATAGAGCCATTCAATACCTCATGCCGTATTGTGTTTAATGAAGGAACTATGATGTCACAAATGTGGATTGCTAGTATTGTTTGTTATAATAACTGCTTCTTCTCCTTTTAGCCATGAGTCAGGAGTGCCTCGTAACTCCATGTCTTAAATAAATCTCATGTAACGCATTACTGTCGATTTTTTTAACAGGCCCTGGGGGGGGGGGGGGGGCTCTGTCCATGAAAAGTTTTTCCATAATGGCTTGTCGGAAGAAAACGGACTCCTCGCCGATCGACCTGTTGTCCTAGAATGACCTAAAATAATCAGCTGAACAACATTTTCCCATACCATTTTTGGGGTAAAGGCTTTGTTTGGGCCGTCAGAAATTAATCAAAACCGCACTCACTGCAGCGAATCACTTAAACAACTATGCGGTGTTTGCGTTCGCTCGTAGGGCTGGCAGGGCAGATTATATTTTTTTTTCGTAAACAGTTCAGATGAGCGGGTAGTTATTGTCAGTTGCGTGTGGTTTTGTTGTTATTGTTGGTTAGGTTATAGGTACCGGCTTATGTTTGGCGTTTCACTTGTAATGAACTGGTTGGGGTTTGGCGTTTCACTTGTGGTGCTTCACTGCGCGGCATCGTCTGCCTCGAGCCTGCCTGCCGGCAACAAGATGACGTCACGGCCTACCTCGCGTAGTGCTAACTTTGGACCTTCACCACGGCCAAACGGTGCTTTTGCCCCAAAATGGAAGAGGAAAACTTTACTCGGCAGGAAATTCTTACTTTATTAAAAAAAATAAAAAAATCGCACTGGCGTCAGTATTCTTCCGGTGTTCCGCCACCATTGTAATTCGATGTAGCCAATGGTGGATTTGAGAAATGGGTCGTGAATTATCATCACATGAAGACCTGTTTGAGGTTTTCATATTGCCTAATGGGTAGGCTACACCTGGAACTCTGAAATTATTCATCACACTCACTTTCAAAATTGGGATACTTTCTATATCTTGCAAATTTTTGACTATATCAACCTTTTTCATCAGGCAAGTTCCAAGGAAAATGAACTCCTCTGGTTAAATCTTCATCATTTTTGTCCGCTCGAAAAAAACGTCCACGGCCTCCGATTTTGAAAGCGAGCATGATGAATAATTTGCGAATTCCAGGTGATTCTAGTGAGTTTCACAGTAATTCCAGTAAACCTAATGGTTTGTTTTGGGCTAATGGGTACTATAATTGTGACCGCCTGATTTTTTTTCTCTAGGCTACCTACTCAGTGATTGATCCTAGAGGTAATGCTAAAATACTTGTATCGTCGTGTTTAGACGGATTCACCAGCCCTTTTGTGTACCAATCTGGTAAGTTTAGTTGGCTTGGAACAGCTTGCTCAGCTTGCCTGGGCTTGTTGCCGACTTCTGGAAGATGGCTTCGATCAAGGACACGTAATTGCGCAGCATTTGTTGGGGTCACATTGCCTACTATGAAAATTCACCTTTTATCACGCTAATTTTCACAAACACACGAAATTCTCGGCAAATTTTGGATAGTCTGCAGTCCTGGAGGTGTAATGGCTCAGGCGACTACGTATCTTCTTCAGGCTCCACAACAACAACAGTTTCACAACTTGGTAACGACCGTTTGTCTGCTTCGAATTACTTCTCCAGTGATCAATTGGTAATAATTGTTTTAGGCCGGGTGTCAACCATTCAGTAGAATGGAGCCCCGAACAAGCAGAAGTTTCTGCTATTTCGCTTGCTGAAACCGTATTCGTTTCGCCCTTGACTGCTGACTATCGAAAATTTATCGAATATTTGTTATTTCATGTGTTTGTGAAAATAAGCGTGATAAAAGGTAAATTTTTCAACTTTAGTACACGTCGGCAGGCTAGTTCAATTATGAGTCTTAATACACAACTTAAAAATAAACAAGTGATATCATATCAAAAACCAAAACTGGTAAAAGGGACTGCCAAATGGTTCGGTCTGTGTGATCTCAACACACAAAAACATTCGCCAAAGTTAATCGCACCAAATACTAACTTGAACGTTGCTACCGAAAGTAACAATGTTCTAGTTTTCATTAACCTTTGAACTATTTGTCGGTGCGATTAACTTGGCGAATGTTTTGATGTGTTGATAACATTCCTTTGAAGTGCCGAACCATTCGCAACTTGATGGTCCCTTTTACCAGTTTTGGTTTTTGATATATCTATCTATTCCCTGTAAATTTCTGCATTCCTTTCCAGAATGCTGTTTTTTTTTTTGTTGTTCAGAACCATCCAGCTGCATAACCCAAATGAGCATGCGTGAGCACACTCCTCTCTAAAAATACTGAGGTGCAGCCGGTAGCCATCTTTTTTCCTCTAGTGCTCCACGGTGTTGGACTGTTGGACACGCTTTTGTCTCTCCCGCATCCTCTTTTGTTTCAAGAACCAATTTAATATCCATCTCGCCGATGAAGTCTCTTTCATTTCCCGATGGAAAGATCCAAAGGCCCTTCAAGGGACCGCACGGGCAAGAAGCCGTCGTCTTCGCTGGCCAGCCCTCCACCTCCGGACCGCGATGTTGTTGCTGGCCCGTCATCCACACTGCCAGCATCTCCTCCTGGCTCTTTTCTACAATCGGTTTCTCCACTGCTACACCCACCGATCACCCCTTCTGCCTCTCCCATTCCTTGCAGTCAACCGTTGAAGCCTCCTTCCTGCAAAACCAAGATGGCCGAAGTCCAGGAACAAGCTCCGTCACATGAACCCTCAACTTCCGTATTCTTCTGTTGACACACTGTTAGACCTCTCACCTGGATCTTCACGACTGTCACACAGCCCGCCTCCAGTTCCTCTTTCGTGCCGCTCCCACAGTTCGCCGCCGGCCAACCAGCCCCTTTCGTCGAAGGAAGCACACATAGTAATGGACCGCGCCATTCGAGACTTCAAATACAGCAGCACTCATACAGACCTGTTCCTCCAGCCTCATCCCACAGCAGGACGTGCACAATAGAATAACTACTTCTTCTGACAACTCTCGCCAGCACCACCATCCGTCTCTTTCGTCAGGCTCAAAGCGACTCCGCAACTCATTGCATACAGATTCCTCGTCTGTCAACCTAGTCATTCGTCGACCTTCCACTCCTCCCTCCCATCCTCTTGACGATCTCACCCTGCTGCCCTCGATTTGACGGTAAGTCTACATGACTTCGGCTCGTAATTCTTGATCGCCAAGTTCTCCTCTTTAATTCATCCAACGACCCAGTCCTTGCCGACGATTACCTTCATGCACATTTTGACAACATTTTTCAGGATGAGGAAGAAACTTCTGGGATCCCTCTTTCAGATCCCTTAATAAGCCTTCATCTTCCTATTCTGAATCACCCAAGAACAGACACTCGTAATCGCAATCTTAAACAGCACGCCGTCGTAGGGCAGTCAACTACCCTCCTTACCACACTTTTACGCAAAGGTGAACCACTGGTGTTTGACGCAGACCCTGTACCACCACGGCCTGGACGTGAAGCATGATTCTTTTGACCTTTTGGCGATTGATCCGCTAACCCCCAAGCACTTCGAAACTTACCCGCAATCGGAATTCCTAACCTCCGAAGCTAAGATGGATTTTGGAACCACCTTGCAAATCTAGAAGAAAGCCAAAAGTTCCTTCCTCTGTTTAAGAGACAATGACAATATTCTTTGCTTCTGCCTTCGTGCCACCTCACAAGCTGATGTACTTAACCGTGCCATCAATGCCTATGTGAGACGCTTTCGTCAAGCGTCCAGCCGCCGAGACGCTGAACACCTACTTCCTCATCAACCAGCTATTCACGAAGGCATCTTTCGCAGCCTTCCATTCGTTCAACTGGCTCACAAAATCACTCTTTAACTCGTCTCTTCTTCTCTGTGAAGTTGCCATAAACTCCGCATAGAATCTTAAGGATTCCACACGTCATGAGCTACGTAACTAGCCACTGCATTAATCGGATACCCTCTTTCGTGGACTTATCCCGAAGCTTGCACCGTACTTAACGTCTCGTGAAAGCCGAAAGAAAACAAGCCAAAGCAACAGTCCAAACTCTTTTACAAGATCCAAAACTTGAGGCCTAGCAACCAAGCCAACCAGCTAACTGGCCACGTCAACATAACAATAACAACTACAACAAACGTCACGACGAAACAAACTCAAATTGGATTCACTCTTATGACAACCAAACCGTGGAAGAGGCAGGCTGCAGCTCCACAGCCGTTTCTCATCCCTTGGCGGCAAACGAAAGCCACGTAACGACCAATGACTCCCGGCTTTGGTCCATCCCGGTGAGAGGTCGTCTGTGTCACTTCAAATCCTCTCAATCATCAGCCAAGGTTTTCGATCCACGTTCCTAACAAAACCAACACTGATCTCTCCACCTCCTTGGGAGTTTGCCTCATCAATTTCGCCCCGACTTTCGTCCGAAGTTCAGGACTTTCTCGCGAAAGGTGCCATCTCCGAAAGTCCAGATCCCCTCCGTCCAGGTTTCTACAGCTCTATCTTCCTCCAACCAAATAAATCCGGCGGCGAAAGCCTCATCTTGGACCTCAAACCTCCAATTCGAATAATGGAAAATTGCCATTTAAAAATGGAAACTCTAGGCTGCATTCGTCAATCCCGAAAACCAAACGATTGGACAATTTCAAAAGACCTAGACGATGCATACCTCCACGTTCCACTCCACACGTCATCACCTATTTCGTTTCATGTACAACGCCAAAGTCTACAAGTTCCAATGCCTGTCATTCGGCCTCCACAAAAAACTGACGACCCAACAACTCCAACTTCCAACTTTCTAGTTAGCACCCATCAGAACCAGGAGATGACAGATCAAATCTAATGAAACGGAAAATTTCTGTCCTTTCCTGGTTTTGAGGGATGCTAACTAGAATAGCTGGACTTCGAAAATGTTGGGTAGTCAGTTTTTTGTGGACCACCCTGTATTTAGTTTTTAAATTAAAGCTTCATTTACGTTCAACCAAAAAGTTCAAGTAAGAGTATACTTGCAACGTTTCGCTGGTCTTTTCACGTCCTTCCACCTTTTTCAGGCTAGTGCCCAGAAAACAGCAAGTGAAACTATATTGCAAGTAGTGGACCGTTATCATTGAACTTTTTGAGTATAAATGAAGCTTTAATTTGCTGTCTTCCAACCAAAGTAAGACCACTGAAATGTCAATTTTTTTTTTAAATATTCAGATTTTTTGTCCACGTAGGATTTGTTTGCTATGCTAGCGGTAAGTGTTGCCATCCGTTGACAAAATTTGGAAGCTATGAAAATTCACCACTTGATGTAAGGAGTTGGCAGCACCTACCAAGGCCCCCTACGTGTTGTTTTAGTTGAAGTTTTCCATGTTTGAGGTCCAAAATAAAGTACTGTATTGTAGCGTATCTAACTCGGCCAAATAATTTTGTTAAGAACTCAATTGTATGCCTTTTAGTAAACCAGCATTTGGGAGCTGACGCAAAAGCCAGTGTGTGGCCATCTAGACGAAGATCGAACCTGCATCTCAATCACAAAACCACACCATCCAATAAAACAGCAAATTGTCCTTATACGTTCTTACAAGAGTGAGATAGGTGGTTTGGGGCCCAAACCACCTATCTCACTCTTGGTTCTACACAATACGGGCCACCAACTCTGACACAAGAAATACAATAAACAGACAAGTCAATAGAATCGACAATACATAAACGTAGAGTACTCCTGCTCCTGTCTTAGTATCCAGAGCCTAAAGTGAATTTTTTTTTGGTAAACTATTGTCTCTGTTTTTGGAACAATTTAATTCGAAGTTTTAGTCGGTGCGATTAACGTGGCGAATGTTTTGGTGTGTTGATATTGAACAAATATCTGAACAAATATTCTGTTGCGAGACGCGATCGTGGCAGTAGGGGGGAGGGCTTCTGGTGCTTCACCGCTCTGAGATTCCAGCTGTGGTTGTTGAGGTCTCAGAAGTTTCCGAGGGGCTGGTTTTGACTGCTCCCGCTTTAAATATTACATTCATTCTATGTTATTTGCCGGATAGTAGAAACGATTTTGAAATCTTAAATGCCTGTCAGTTTATTTCGCGCTCCGTAAATTCGGGGCATTCAAACATTCTCCTTGGTGACTTTAATCTCTTCACTGTGGACTGGGTCCGAAATTGTGCCAGTGACCCACATCATCGACTCTTTCTTGAGTTGCTTGCTCCCCTTGGTCTAACCCAATTGGTGGAAAAACCCACGTGTGGGAATAAAATTTTGGCTCTGGTGTTTACCCACGATGACCGGTTAGTATACGACCTTTGCGTTGGGCCGCATTTTGGCTGTCGTGACCATTGTTTGATATCTTTTAAGATAAATAATTCTGTTGTTGAGACTTTTTTTCCTGAACACATCCGTACTAACCATGTTCCGGGAAAGCTTGATTTCTCCTTGCTAAAATCGTCACTTCAAGGAGTTGATTGGGCAATGTTAATTTTCTCAATTCATAATTCGGTTGACCATGCTTGGAATTGTTTTAAAAGTATTTTGGATTGTCATATACAGTTGTGCCGCGCTGAACCGATTCTTCATCATGCATATTCAGGAAACGTTCTACCCCATCACATTTCAAAGATCAGACAATGTAAGCTTAAGCTCTGGAGGCGGTATAGGGCGTCTCCGGATCCAGATTCATTATTGGCATACAACGCACAAAGAAAATTATATTCGAAGACAGTTGAGGCATGGCACGGCAAAAGGGAGGTACAGGCTATTCAGGAAGGAAATCCTGCGGCTCTGTTTAGACTCTATAGACAGAAAACAAAAACTTCACGTTCTCTCCCGCCTTTTAAGGATGCAAGTGGGTATTTAACCGATAGTTTCGACAAGGCAGAAGCCCTTGGAAAGATTTTTTCTTTGAATACTATCATAGACGACCACAACCATTGTTTGCCACTGCCCCAAAATTCTGAAGGCCATGAAAATTGTTCCTGGATCACGTTTTCACAGTTAAATGTACAATCGGCTTTGAATAAGCTTAAATCGAGTTTTTCCTCTGGTCCTGATGGACTGTCTGCTGCCCTCTTAAAACACGTTTCACAAGAAATTTGTTACCCACTCTCAAAAATATTTTAATTGTCGTTTAAACAGGGAAAGCTCCCCGAGATTTGGAGTAGGGCAATAGTGATGCCTGTTTACAAGAAGGGGTCACCATCAGACCCACATAATTACAGACCCATATCCCTAACATGTGTGGCGTGTAAGGTAATGGAATCGATTATTAGAGACTCAGTGATGACTTACCTGGAAAAATTCTCCATTATTCGACCTGACCAGTTCGGTTTTTTTCCAGGAAGATCTGCAACCCAACAACTACTTTTGGTGCTGGATCGCTGGACGGCTGCGCTTGTTATTGGTATTCCATGCGGCACTGTATACTTTGATTTTAAGAAGGCTTTTGAGTCTGTGGTAATTCGAAAGCTTCTTCTAAAGCTGAGTAGCTGTGGAATTAGTGGTCACCTTTGGGAGTGGATGGCTGCTTTTCTTAACAACCGCACACAGCAGGTGATTGTCGGCCACACACTGTCTTCAAGAACAGTGGTTTCTAGTGGGGTGCCCCAGGGATCTGTGTTGGGTCCCTTGCTCTTCGTTACTATATAAACGACTTATGTCTTGGTAATCCATCTACCTTCGGCTTTAAGTTTACGGACGACATAAAAATTGGGGCTGAAAATTGCTCTTCGGGGATCTCTAGGGAACTCGAGGATCACTCGTCAGATGTTGCCCTTTGGTTAGAAACCTGCCAATTACCTCTGTCCATCCCGAAGTGTATTTCCTTCCATGTCGGATACCATAACATGGATAGTAGCTACTCTCTGGGCGGAAATTTTCTTCCGTCGTTATGTGAAATTAGGGACCTAGGGATTTGGTATTCAAAAGACCTTAAGTCATCTTTGCACTGCCAGAAAATTAGTGCTTTGGCATTTCGTCGCTTGGCAGTCGTAAATCGCTGTTTTACATCTGGAAACTCAGTTATCAAGACTTGGGCGTTCAAAGTGTTTGTGCGCCCACTACTTGAATATGCAACACCAGTTTGGTCGCCTTATCTCGTTAAAGATATCGATCTTATTGAATCAGTCCAGGGAAGGTTTACAAAGGGCCTCCCTGGACTGCGTGAAGTAAATCACATTAAGCGACTATCAACTACGGGTTTGGAGCTGCTTGAACTCCGCCGACTCAGATTCGATCTCATATTGACATACAAGATTTTGCATGGTCCAATTCCTGTTGATCTACCGTTTTTCGATCCTGCACCTCGTATTTATAGTACCGGGGGGTACCCGTGGAAGCTAGCTTATCAGGGCTCTCAGCTGGAATGTAGAAAAAAAATTTTTGGTTTGAGAGTTATCCCTGCTTGGAATGCCCTTAGCTCCGACACCGTGTGTATGACCACGATCAATGGCTTTAAAAGGATGGTGTTGACGCAGAATCTTTCGTCGTTCTTAAAGCGACCAACTTAAATGGTTAACCCTCCCTCCCCTGTTGGCACAGTATCAGCGGCTCACAACCTTCCGTTCGCCATCTGCATAATATGTGGTAAATTCTATTATTATTATTATTA
>JAHWFP010055094.1:7739-23329 GCA_023313725.1 Lithobius niger | reverse complement strand
ACAAGGTAACCTTAATAATATTAATGCTATTCCACTCTTTTGATGGGTAGAATACGGTATGTAACGTAAAAAATGTCAGTTGTCAGGAGTATATAAAGTTATATTAGTAGTTATAGTAGTTATAGTAGTTATAGTAGGTATATAAGTTATATTAGTATCAGGAGTATATAAAGGTATATTAGTAAGTAGAATTAAAGCACTGTCACAACTGTACAAGAGGTTGGGGGAGACTTGCAGTGTGTGATATATTCTTTAATAATTACTTGCAATATTTTCTTATATGCGTGTGGGAGGGAGGAGCGGAGCCAGAATACTAATTATTGCTTTTCGTCTTGCTTTCTTTGTATGTTTGTTAAAGAATTTTCCTGAAAAATAGCTTCCCTGAAAATATTTACGGAAACTATTTTAGGCTAGTTAGGCTACATCTACTGACTGAAACAAAGAAAAGGAATAAAAAAGGAACAAATATATCTCAATTTTAAACGTTGAAACTTGCTAAGTATGCGTTAAATACAAATACTGTCGGTTCAGTTATTATTGCTGGAAATTGAGTTGGGACCAAGGAAGGTTTAAACAAAAATAGACCAGCCACCGTATACCACGTTATCATTAGGAAAAATCGTAACTCATAATTGAAACACCGACTTCCCATACTTTTTCTTTTCCTTTAAAGAGGTTTCCCCTAAAATGCTAAAATCTCCCTGTAAGTGGAAGCACTGATTTGTGGCCCTTAAATCACCAATGAGAAAGACAACAGTTTCCGAACGGTTCTATTGGAAAGTTCCATGTTAGCCCACTAAAAAAAATGAGAGAGCCCTACACTCATTCCCCAATCCCTGATTGGAATGGGTATCGCCCAACCGTACAAGTGGGCCAGGACAAGCCCAGTATTCTCGATAGCTGCAGTCAGCGACCTTTGACTGTTGTTTCGGTCATGGTTGCAACGTGTTGGACCTATATCAGAGCCGTTTCTGGACGTAAGTGTACATGCGTGAAATTACCCAGGGTGCTACAGTTGGTGACATCACTGCTTCTAAACCAAAACAATGGCGTACTTTTACGGCTTGCGACCGTTCCATCTGTTGATACGAAGCAACAAACGTAGGTTCAGTTGATTGAATTTAGGCAGCTTAATGCACTCGAACATAATTTGAGCGGTTAGAGCAGCCCGACTTACATTTGATGAGTATTCATTCGTTTGTTAGTTCAGCTTTCAGTCGATTCATCTAACTGGGTCAGCAAAATCAAGAGCCAAAGAAGAGGCAAGAGTCAGTAAAAATGGCATAAACCACGCCAATGATGTCAGAGGCATCTGTATTAAAAATAGAAACGGCCGCTGCCTTGCCGATGCATCTTGCAAGAACATCACACTGTTTCGCACGCTGTGGTGTAGTATTGAGTAGACCGACCATAACTAAGCTAATAATAATCAAAGGTCCATGACTACAGTCTTAAACGCAATTAATATTTAAATCTTTATGTCACCGAAACAGTCTTAGGGATCAAACTGGCGTGGAACAAAAATTCTAGGATCAGGCTGTCTGGACCACTCCGGACCAGTCTGTCCAGCTAGTGTTGCAGTCATTAATGAAATTAAGAGTATTACACGTTTGATTCATCACTTACTTAAAGTTGACATACATTTCCACTCCGCAGATGATTGTATCAGAAGCGATGAGGACGTTGTTGTTTTTTTCCGATGGCAGAAATATCACATCAGAAGTGTTCAAGCACATTCAAGAACTTCTCAATAATGACGGGAATCTCCGCTTTTACATGATCACCTATCCACCGTATCCCTCAACATTTCAAGATGTCCTCATGAGCACTTTATTGGAGAACGAAAATTTCAAGTGGTACAACATCCCATTACCAGAAGTTGCCTCACAGCAGTGCCATCTGGAGAGCATTATATCTATGGAAGAGTCACTGGTTGATACTGCGAATCGTCACAGTGCGATATTCTATCCACCCAGATCTATGGTAAGTTAAATGTACTAAAGAAATTTATCTTTTCACTCCTTCATCTTGACTTGAAATGTAAGATGGACTGTGGACCGAGCTACGCTTTTGGATTCTAAGCTATATGATGCGGCATCATTGTCAATACAAAAAATACAACACTTTGCCGTGAAAGCATTAACCAGTAGCTTTAGCTTTTAATGCGCACCCAGCCATAGCCGTGGCACCAGAAGGAGAGAGGGTCAATTTTGCTAGGTAAATTCCATCGTAAATTCATAGGTTCTTTTACATGCCTTAATCGACATGATACATCACAGAGTCCTTCCTGAAACTGCCCGGGGTGGTTGAGGCCGGACTTGAACCCGGGACCTCTAACTCATTAGATGATCAAGCTAACCATCAGGCCACCTTGCTCCCTGCATTAAACAGTAGTAGTGGTATTACAGAGCAACAATGTTGGCATGGAAACAAAGATAAAGGGAGGTTCCTTCTTGTATAGGATATCGCCCGCTTTTCGAGTGCTGGAATCCAACAATGGCTCGGGTGCTGCGCGCCCTCGACATTGTTAGATCCCAGCACTCGGAAAGCGGGCGTTATCCTTCTTATCACCCGTTTTGAAGCTATCAGTCCGTCGTGCATTGTTGAGCGCGAGTGGAATACATTGTTGCTCTTAGCAAGAAGACAATTTGTGTAGAATATCCGTTAAGATGCAATGCTACACGCAACGAAAAGAAGCAACGTTTAGTTTTGAAAGCGGTTGCAATGCTATAATTAACATGAATTTCAACGAATTTTTTTTTGACGTTTGAGGTGGCGTTGTTTTCAAAAATTCTTTCATGTAATTAATTATATTCGGTTCCTGTATTCCTTTTTGTCATTTAAAGGGGTATGCTTCCAAATGAGATATATGCCCTATCAACATTGACACTCCATGTCAAATACTGTCAAATGGCCTTTAATATTCACCTACCATTTACTCAATCCCTTGTTATAAATCTATTAAAATATGGTCGCTAGGATGTATTCCGTTTTAATCATAGGAATACCTTTGGAATAACCCAAGTAAAATTAGAAGTTAGTGAGCTTTCTCAGTGGACTTAGGTTTAATTAGCTCATTTCCTCACTAAGTTCCATCCAGTCAAGGCCAGCTGGAATAGAATTTCTGGGACGGAAACAACTCCACCATTCATCTCAGTCAATCTTATTGTATGCGCGGCGTATCTTGAGTCCTGGAAGTATTTTATGAGTGGCTACGTCTTCCTGGAGGGGGCGGCTTTAATCGACGGCCGCCATTGTTTTTGTAACCATCTTGGATATCAACAAGGCACTCTGCTGCCAAAAACGTACAATCGATTACCTGTGTTCGTTCTGCGGCGAACTCAGGATAAGCCGCACACACTTTAGGTGCAGTTCGCTTGCTTAATGCTTCATGCCAGTAGGGAATGCGATACTGTATTTGCACACTTAAATTTGTTTATAGTGGTTATGCAGCATGTTAGTGAGTCACGTTAACAGACAGGTCGTGTCGTCACTTCCAGTCTGTAATAATGACGGCATTATCTGTCTTATTTTTAGGATAATATTTCCCAAGTGTCATCTGAACTGCTTTAAAATAGTACTGAATCGAATATGGAATTCACGTCTCTTGACACTTGGTTTAATTTAATTTTTATACAGCCATTTCATTATCCTTCCAGATATATACCAGTTACCACAACGATACTACCAGTCCAGTCACAGGAAGTTTCTTTGTTGGTTCGAAAGGTGAAATGACCTTCACGTGTTACATGTGTGATGGAAGAAAGCCTGTGCTCCTCCTTAATGGACGGCCGGAATCAATGGATCCCGATAATGATCGTAAAGTGTGGACGCTAAGGAAGAGAATAGAAACCGTAAGGAAAACGTATATTATTGCATGGAACCATAATTATTATCTTGCTTAAATAAAAAACCTAAAAGTATTGGAAAAACCAATTTCAAAGTCTTAAGTAGGGTATTAAAATTAATACATCACCTTATTTTGCCGAAAATGGCAATTTAGAATTAGTAAAATTGGTGGTGATGGTGACAACTACACAAGAAAAAATGTATGTGCTGCCCTGGGGATGCCGTAAGGGTTGAGGGAATGTTGTATAACTAATTCATATTTGAACTGTAGTGGTTTGTTACGCCACAAATTTATAAGTTATGATTTTAGTTGCTCCTTTTTCAAGTCTGAATGTCTTGCAAATTATTAGGTAATGAGCAGGGCTATATTGTCACTTGTTTGGTTCTCGGAGCAATAGACATGGCTAAAGAGTCACTTCTTGGGAGTCCACGAGAATAGAGAGGGGCTTTGCGTCGCTTGCTGGGACCACGAGAAAATAAGAAGGGCCTTAGGTTTGCTCTTTGGAACCCCACGACGGTATGCAGGGCTTTAGATTCGCTTGTTTGAGCATCGTGGCAACAGGGCCATAGCAATGCTTATTGAGACCCCGGAGCAATAGACAGTAGAGTACCGTCAATTTGTTGAGGTTCCAGGGATATAGGCAGGGCCGTAGCATCACTTGCTGGACCCCAAGGGCTATAGCTGAGGGCCTTAGATTTGTTGGCAGGACCCCATGATAATAGGTTGGGCTGTGGCATTGCTTGTTGAGACCTGAAATAGACCTGCAATAGAACCTGCAGTAGAACCTGCAATAGGGACCTGCAATAGAAAGGGTTCTTGCATCGCTTGTTGGAACCCTTGACATTATAGGGAGGACCACAGTGTCTTTTTTGGGACCCTGGAGCAATACTCATAGCCATAACGTCACTTAGTAGAACCCTGGGGCATTAAGCATGGTCAAAATGTCACTTGTTGGGACCCCGGAGCAATGGGCAGGGTCACAGATAATTTGTTTGGACCCTCGGCTATCTATCAGGGTAAATATCACTTTTTTTAACATAACTTTTTTGTGTCTACTGAATTTTCTTTATATTTTGTCGCACTTCAGAAAAAGTAAAAAATTTTGCTGCAATGTAATGGAAAGGAATTAAAGAAGGACATGGTGGCAGGTGATGGGGGCGGGTTTAATTGGTAATGGTGTTTATGACTGATAATTGTGACGACGCGAAACGTTCAATGTCACCGTTGCTGCATAGAGCAAATAAAAGTAAGTTTGCGGAATTCCACTCATTATCGTCATTCTGTTCAGTTAAAATAACGCTTCTTCGGACGGCACGTGCATCATTCATTCAGGGGATTAACAGTCTTTATTTGGTTACGTGACGTGAATACGTGTCGTGCACGAACGGAATAAGAAAACCTTTAGAAAGCTTTTCATTTTGTAGAATGAATTCTTCCGGGCATTAGCGGTGCTCCGTTCGACCTGTAAAGGGTGATAACAATATTCGCTAGCAGTTTCTATTCCATTTATCCTCATCTTCTACCTTCTTTGTAGACAACTTGGTCGCCTATTGCACTCCCCTCCCTTTCCTAGCCTAGGTACTGCCTGGACATAGGAGACGAAGGTACTTCCTCGTACAAATCAGTTACAAGATGAGGCAGGATGCAGCTGGGCTTCCTATTCGTAACTCTTTACTTTTTCCAATCACGTGGCCATTGCTGGTAGTAAAGCTTCCGCCATTCTTCATTTTCTTTTTCACACTGTGTCTTGTAAAGTAGAACTTCATATTTATCTTGGCACGTTTGTGTTCTTGGCACTGTCTAAAACTGAGTCCCTTTTTTCGTTGGCACTGTTTAAAACTGGATCCTTAGTGTTTTTGCCACGTCGTTAAACTGGCTCCTTTGTGTTCATGCCACTCATTAAACTGACTCCTTTGTGTTTTTAGTATTCCTCAAAATTTGCTCCTTTGTGTTCTTGGCACTCTGTAAAAACAGCCTCTGTTGTGCTTTTGACACTATGCATAACTAACTCCTTTGGATTGATTATTCGTTACATTCGTACTGTTGTGGATTATTAATCCAATCTAGAAACATTATAGCCGTTTATAAATATAATTTTATTTTTCAGGCGACCAAGTTTACATATGCATTAAGAGTACTGGCCGCTTCAGCAATTACCGTTACACTGAAAACACCAATAACCGAGCCCTTAGATGAAAACCATCTAACAGTCACGGGACAAGTTGAGAATGTCCTCATCGAAAATTCTGTAGGCCAACGTAATGCTATTTTCCTGAAAGATTTCCTCGCCTCAGCATTCGCATAACGTTTGAACAGAATTTGAATTTTGCTGTATTTGCAGAATGGAGTGAAGTACAAGGTACCCGTCATTCGAGCGTCTATTCGGAGAGGAAATTCCCCTGTATTTTCGGCTCGTGTGGAAGCTATAGTTCGGTTTCCGGATTTGGATAAACACGTCACTTTGTCACTGCTGGACAATGGGAATGGAGGTACTGAGAATATTTGTCATTTTATTGTTACATCGTTGTTTGTGAGTAAAGGGTTATTGCCCCCATTCCCTTTGACTTCTCCTCTTTGCAATGATGTGTGAAAGGATGTTGAGTGAGCAACACAGTGTAAGCAACGTGCATGCTGTTTGAACCCTACCTGACAGCGAGATGATGTCAGTTGGACAGGGTTTCAACAAGATCCTGTAAAAGATTGAAGAATATTGAATTCAACAGGGGCATGTAAAAGAGATCCGTTATAGTATTGAGGAATGTTGGATTGCTCTGAGATCCGTTTTAGGTGTGTTATCAGGAACAATATACCTGAGGGCCTACAGATGTTCCATCTCTCTTTCAGGGTAGCGGCCCCACGTGGCCAAAAGTAGAATGACTATTTTCTGGGGAATAATCCACATAAAAAATGCGCTATATGGTTTTAACCTAATAGAATGGTTCTAAAAGATGACACTCGTGCTACGATTGGCCCAGACACGCGGCACCTCCACGTACGACAACGTTCCTCAAGCATGATGTGGGAAAGGAGACTGCTTCTTTGAAGCCAAGGCCCACTGGGGTATAAATTGTCTATTTCGTCTCTTGACTCAATGCCAGTTTTCGTGCGTGCCGGAGTGTTGTAGCCTTTTAGCATTGCTTTAGTAAGATAAGCTTCGGGCAATGTTGAATCAAGTAGCCTGGAGCCGGGAACGAAACCTGTAGATCTGACAAAGGATGGAATACGAAGTGATAGTTACAGCATAGTCACTCCCACACCCGATGGACGTGTTGTATTTATTAGATCTTAGTATTATTGCGTGAAGCGAGAGTTGCCCAACCTTTGCACTACAAAATACGTCCAGCCTGCATTTTGCATAATGGCAGTGCAATACGTCTGACGCTGACTTGAGTTTAAGCTAGGTACAAAAATCATGATGTCGCCTTTAGTTTATCTTCTAAGGGGACATCATGACTTATGATACGTCGCAGTCCGTTTGGGCATCAGAGTAGTTCGAATTCGGTCACATCATCCAATGATATTACAAATTGCACGTAATAAAGGCCAGATATTTTTAGTGTATTATTTGGCTTTGTCTTTCCTGGGTATAGTTTTGTTTCTTTTGGGGAACGACATTGGTAACTTAATTAGACGAGTTTCGAGACAACTTACTGCCATCTAATGATTTGTAATGTGCCCACTTTTAGATCCCGACGTCATAGCCAACGATGGTATTTACAGCCGATACTTCACGCAACTTTCTAAAAGTGGTATTTATGATGTAAGAATACACGTCTGTGATAACAACGGCACTGCGAGACGAGGTACAAGCGGTGACAGCTCCCAAGGTAAAGGTTGTTGTTCGACCACAAACTTTAGTTTTGTGTTATGAAACATACGTCTTTGAGAAACCTGTTTACGGATATTTGCATGTGGTATTAATGACATTCCTCTCTTATTTATGCAATAAAAGATTAAACCGAATTTTCCCAACCCTTGCACTACAAAAGGCCGCAGCTAGTTGAAATGGAGTGAGGTGGGGGACGATGAGCAACTGCCCGGTCTTGGGGGTATGGGAAGCGACTTCCTGTGAGTGGTCTGGGGATGTTATCGCCTCTCATTCTTTCTCCCTCCTGTCCCACCGGGCGCCGATAAGAAAATTTTGGTGTCTTGGTAGGGGGAGGGGGGGGGGGGGGGGGGGGAGTAGCGACTGGCCGTGGGAATATTTTCCCTCCAGTGGCAATAAGAAACGTTTGATTTCTTGGGTGGAAAATGCGACTGGCCATGGGGCACCCGGTGGAGCGGGTGGAGCGGGAGAGGGAAGGATTCGGAGGTTGCAACATCCCCAGACCATCCACGGGAAGTCGCATCCCGTACCCCAAGACCGGGCAGTCGCTTATCACCCCCCCCCCCTCCTCCCCCCACCTCACTCCATTTCAAATAGCTGCTGCCTTTTGCAGTGCAAAGGTTGGGAAAATTCGGTATAATCTTTTATTGCTTGAATAAGAGAGGAATATCACTAATGCCACATGCAAATATCCGTAAACAAGCTACCCAAATACGTATGTCCCCCCAGTTGCAATAAGAAACATTTTGCATCTTATGGGTGTGGTTGGGCATAGCCACCTACAGTAAAGGCCGGATCAGCTTTGCCTTCCGCAATGCTCCGTTAGAAGGCACAACAAACACCGATGCGACAAGTTTGCCAAGTGGCGTCATCGGTTGACAGAATTTGGAATCCTCGTCGGTTAGTTTGAAATTTCGCCGCTTGGTGTAGAAATGGCAGCACCTAGCAAACTTGCGCTTCCTTCTATTGTCAATGGTTGATTTTACACGCATGATTTGTCTTGATCTGATCCGGCCTTTATTGTAGGTGGCTGTGGGTTGTGGGTGGAGGCCGATGCACCAGTCCTCTAGAGTACACTGTATGAAGGTGATCACACAAGAGTATACAATCAATCATTGTTCATTCAATGAATTCAATGATTCTATTTATTTTTGAATTTAATGAAAAAGACACTTCTAGAAAACAGAAAATCAATTTTGTTCGTGGTGTTACGAATTATTTTGTCTCGTAACGTTTACGGACAGTGCATACAGTCTTATGATGAAGCACACCACAACGATGTTAGTTCACTGTTTGTTTCACTGTAATGCTAGTGACGCAATACCCATACAACTCAGGTCTATGTCACGTTCTAATGTGAATAAAATTCTTATTTCAGGTGAACTTCTAACAACTTTCTTTACCACCATTAATACTGGCAATTTTTATGCTGATGGCAAATCTTATGCAGACGATGTCTTGCCGCCAAACAGGATTACAGATTTTCAGTTAGTATCTATCAACGATGTTATGGGAATTGCAATATTTCAGTGGACAGCCCCAGGAGATGATTTGGACAATGGTCGAGGTGCAGTATCTTAGATTTTTGAATTTTTCACTCACCTATCTGTCTCAGTTCTAGGCATAATTTATCTCATATGCACGTACAATACTCGTTTGGTTGACTATCACTTTCTGCGTAACAGATAAGAATGTTCTTTAACGTTGGGTCCGATACGATTGCCTGACACTCTCTGGCCTGGCAGTACGTTTGCCAGACTACAGTTGTCCTACTCGTTCATTTACCATCAGTGATGTTTGCCCTACAGTTAAGTTGCCCGACAGTGATGGTAGCTCGACAGGTAAGCTGCCCGACAAAGGCGTTTGCTCAACAAGTATTTTTAAATATGATTTTTGAATGATTTTGAGCCTGTGGAAACTTGCTCACAATTCGTAAACAATAGTGTATTCGTTAATTCATCTTCAACTGAGTGTAGGATACGGATGTCTCCTTTCATAGTGGACTAACCCTGCTGCTGCGGAGGAACACGTTATCACTAGTAGCGAAAACCCAGTGGTCAGTGCCGTCGTCTCCAAACCAAGGAAATGCCAGTTCGAATCCCACAACTGACCTAAGAATGACGTAAAATACACAGCTTGAAACTTAATGAAGTCATGAAAGGGTTGATTTAAATGTTTATATTGAGTACAGATGTGACCCTTTGCCAGTGGGCTAACCTTGCAGTTTAAATGTTGCAGCTTAACCTTTCAGCTTAAATGTTGCGACGAGGGGAAAATATTGTATGCAGCATTGTAAGAAAGATGCCAAAATCATCTCCACGTAATTCGTATCACCAACGACGGTGAGCAACCGTTATTCAAAGCAGAACGTAAACAAACCATTGGAATTTGTCTCCAATTTTCTCACCAATGTTTACACAATTATAGTACAATATTGTGGGTGATTACTACGCAGGAATCGCCCACAATATTGCTCTATAACTGTGCAAACATTGGTGAGAAAATTGGAGACAAATTCACAAAACATGTTTTTATTTATTCAGTTGTATTTTCTAAAAATTTAAACTTACTTTTGGGGCAACTTATTTATCAGGCAACTGACCTGTCGGGTAATCATCACTGTCGGGCAACTGTAGTCGGTCAAGCGAGTGTCTGTATCATGAGGAAACTGCATCGTCGGGCAAGCGAGTGTCGGGCAGCCGTACTGCTCCCTTAATGTTCGTGTCTTGCTTATTTTTCCAAAAAGTAAACCTTTAACATCACAATCCAAAGTAAAGCTGTTTAGTAGTGTTGAGAGGTGAAAATCGTTACTCAGATGGGAAGAAGTGTCTGGCTGACGAGTCAGTTCCAGCTATTGACAAAAGTACGTGGAGAAATACTTAACAAATTATTTAAAAGGGTAAAAAAAGGGTTAGTTGTGTAAAATTGCATTTGATATGGATCCCATTTTGTTCCTTTATTTGTTTTGTTTGAGTAGTCAGTAATGATAATAATGAAGACAAACTAATGAAAACTGTCGAAATCTTCCTTTTTAATTTTGGTGTTCTTGGTTTTAATGTTCCTAGTTTTAATGTTAACAGTTTTGATGTACCCAGATTTGGTGTTCCTAGTTTTGACAAACCTCTGTATTTTGACGTTCACATCTTTGACGTTCCTAGTTTAGACATTTTATGTTTTTATGTTTTCTCGATGTCTTCGTTTGACGATTCTAGTTTTGACATTCCAGTTTTGTTGTTCCCAGCTTTAAGTTCCGAGCTTCGATTTTTCTAGTATTGATGTTTCTCCTTTCACTTTTCCTAATTTGACTGGTCCTCATTACAATCTAAGTCTAATCTTTATTACATAAATCACAACTTTTCGTTCATTTAACAAAATCTTTCTAGCTACATCGTTGGAACTAAAATGCAGCAGAAGCAGAAACAGTTTGACCAACAACTCCTCATCTGACAATGCTACAGTTCACACGGAAATCTGGACACCCATTAAAGATGTGGGAAATCTAGAATCTAAGGAGTGGATTATCCCCGAATGTGACTTTGTTTTGCACTGCAATATGAGGGCGACTGATGATGTTGGAAATATTGGCCTCCCTTCCAATATCGCTACAATTTACCACCCCTGTCCTCTTCCAACAACATCTACAGTTCCTTTTACGACAGCTACGGAAAAAACTACAAATCCAGTTGGGGGTTCTGAATTGCTAGATGGTAATATCAGTAACCCCAGGCAGATAAATCTTAATGACTCCACTGGAACTGACTGGACATCCGCAACTACTGTTGCGCCAAGTAAGTACTAGTATAATCCACGCATTTCAAATTAAATGAAACTGTGTCCGAGGTGTTAACGAAAGTATTAGAAGCTGACAACGGTTATTTAAGACAAGAATATATTTACATAGAGAACTGATTGTTGTGCGTCATTAGGAAGCGGAAACAAAAAACTGACCCACAAAACTCAGTTTATTAGGACAAGTTGCGTAACCTCAATACAAACGGAAATGGTAATTCACTGACAGTATTAGAAATACCTATGGTTAAAAAAGGAATAAAAAATAAATCAACTTTATTGAATTTATAAAATTTATGGTGATGGAAAAAAGTCACGATCGATTTTCTTGAATTCATTTATTTCTTTTTTATTTCTCCATCTAACCCAACTGGCAGCATATTACCAAATCATACCAATGTAAATGTAGAAAACCATCGAACAGAATGGCTTGAAAATATCAGTAGTTTCACTTCAGTGTTTCATTGTTACAATTATAAACTCGCTCTGAGAAGATAAACGTAGGCTTGGATTCCCGTTTGCCTTTGTGCTCGCCTGAATTGATTGGCTAGACGGTACAGTAGCACATGAAAACACTGCTTGTTCATCATCAAACTGAAGTACAGGGTGGTCCACAAAAAACTGACGACCCAATATTTTCCAAGTCCAACTTTTGTAATTAGCACCCCTCAGAACCAGGATAGGACAGAAATCAAATCTAATGATACTGGAAGATTTCTGTCCTTTCCTGGTTTTGAGGGGTGCTAACTAGAAAAGTAGGACTTAAAAAATCTTGAGTCGTCAGTTTATTGTGGACCACTCTGTATAATTATTGCTACTTCTACGCTGATATAACTATTAACATTGTTTTTGACTCCTTTTTATTATCCAATAACTAGCCAAGGAGGAAGAATTTCTCGACGTTAAACTGACAGAAATGGACATTTACATCATAAGCGGTGTCGCTGGAGGAGTCTTGCTTCTTCTAGTGTGCATTACCTGCTGCCTCTGCTGTTGCAAGGGTACGTCACCAATGAACAAAAGTATCCAAAGACCCAGCCGATTCCACAGAAATCCTCATTACCACGTGGACATCGTGCGACGAAGGTGGTCCACAGAAATCGCCGAGGACAATTACAGCTACAGTCATGTGAGCTTGCAAGGAGGCAGTTCAACACAACTCGCTCCTCGAACGCCAGGTTTAACACCACCGTCAGCATCGGGCAACGAATCGGAAACCCGAAGGAATAGGCGAAACCTTGTTCCTCGCAGCATTCCGGTCGTCTCACCACCGTCTTACAATGGCGACGATACGGCAAGTGAAAGCAGGTAAGATGTACAGTGAAGGGTAAAGGAAAACAGCACAAATGTAAAGTTAAACAGCACAAAGGTAAAGGTAAAGAGCACAAAGGTAAAGGTAAAGAGCACAAAGGTTAAGTGTTCCATTCGTTTCACTTGAAGTGTGGCGCGGCAAATAAGCGTCCCTCTAGTGGCGACAAGTGGTACTTGAGTACTTGTACACATTTGTGGAACATAACTGTGAATAATAGCAGATGCCTGTTCATAGTGGTATTTCATAGGGATGGGTCAGTGACTGAAACCGAAACCGAATTTTCGGTTTTTACTGAAAACTGAAACCGAAACCGATTCAAATTTTTATTCGGTTTTTCGTACGGTGTTCGAAAAAACAAAGATTGATTTGTTGTTTTGAATTTTTTAATAATTATCATTTTCTACATATATTTCACAACGAAGCTCCTGGTTATTTAAAAAGAAAATAGTAGAGGAAAATGGTGCCACAGCTAGACCCATGGTCTATGACGCTGCTGAAAGTGAAAGCAGGAGTGGGTTAGACGCTAGTAAAACTACTGTTACAAGAAAAAAACTAGAAATATCTGGTTGGGGTGGAGGATGGCATAAACCGATACCAAAACCGAAAGCGCGGTTTTGTAGGCATGAAACCGAAACCGGAACCGAAGTCCAAAAAATGACACCGACCCATCCCTAGTTTCATGACGTTTCATCATATAGTAGCGTTTGGTGTGAATTGGATCTTGTTTGGTTATCCGATATATCCAGTAGTTAGGATTAGTTTGGGTTAAAATTTAAGTTTGCTGTGACTTTGGGTCGAGCCTCTAATTAACAAATTCTATTCAATTCCTGCGGGTTTTCAGAAAATTTTCACACAAACGAACTCTAATAAGTACTGCCTGCCTGTAGTGCTAATAAACCCTAATACCCTTATTTTTTTCGGTGTTTCAGGTACGTTATAAATCCAACATCCAGACTGGTTCCGTTACCAGTGCTTCAATCCTTTCCTCCGCCAGTAGCTGAGACAAGCTCATCAGCACCACTTTCGACATTTCGCAGAGGACCAGCAAGAACTTTGCATGACTATCAATTTGTAACTCCCGAAGTGTCAGAGGCATCGAGCGAATACCACTCGCTCGAGGCTTCTCCATCAACACTCGAAGGGCCACAAGTACCGACAGCCGAAGAGGGTCAAGGAGGTATTCGCAGTGATTTACCTCGACGTCCACCAGCACCTCCGGCCTATGAGGACCTTTACCCAGTTCGAAGGGATGAAAGAATTGTGCCACGAATTGTTCTGGAAAGTTCTTCGCCAAGAGGACGGACAAATGATTCCTTCAATTCCAATGACGAGGAATCAGGGGTGGAAACAGTTGTTTAAATCCAGAGTGAAATACTTGTGCAAATTGGGAGTTGAAATTGTGAAGTAAAGTGAAGACAAACTGGTGCATACAGGATGTGAATTTGGCGGACCTTGTATGCTTCTGGTCCTCCACACCGAAAAGTATCGAGGTATTTCTAACTCATGTTGTGTCTGGAAATATTTCATCACTCGTGTGTGACTGGATTTTTTAATTACAGCTGAAGGTTTAAACAATTTTGGTAGTAAAATGTTTAAGCAAATAAGGACGAATATTGAGTTCGTCAGGTTGTATGTAACTCTACCTTCATCACTGAAATGGTCTAGCTCATGCTGATGTGGAAAAAAATCTTTCATCATTTGTGTGTGTGTGGACATATATTTATGATTTTCACTCATAAACTATGCATCACTCAGACTGGAGGATGGCAAAAAGTGATACCGAAACCGAAATTGGTAGTGCTGTTGTTAACAGATCAAAGCAACTTTGCTCTCACAGCAAAAAAAAAAAACAGGGTGACGCACACTAATTTGGAATTTGCTGAATTTGTTATTTTCGTGTGTGATGATTCAGGCATAGACAGTGCATGATACAAAGATGTTTGGAAGTGACGATATCCAGTGGCGGAACAAGTTAGCTTTGGGCCCGTATACAAGTTAACCATAAGGTCCACCCTCCCCCACCAACAGAAGTACAATAATTACACAAAATGTGAAAAAAATTTTTATTTTTTATATTTTTGCGAATGTTCCTACCTTTTCCTCCAAGAAACACAACTGTGAGGGAACAGAAACGATCCCGCACTGACAAAACAAACGAACCAAAAACGCATACTCTTCAGGGAAAGCTACAACTATGCAACTACATTCTGCGTATTTGCGTTTTGATTTTGTACTGTGCAGGGCCTCTCGTAAGCCAGGGCCCGTATTCAGCTGAACACCCTGAACACCCTAACGATCCGCCCCTGACGATATCATGAGCCTATAAGGCCTATAAAAGTTTACTTTGATGTGAGTGCTTGAGCAGATATGGAAGGAAAGGTTCTTCTGTCTGGTAGGAAAATGAAATAACATTTTGCTAGATGTTTTATTATCCCAGTCGCCCATTGGTGCACTCGACGATTTCCCAAAAATTTTGATCATTATTACTTTTTCGGTTCCTTACAAGGGTATCTGCAAAAGTATGGGATTGTCTCATGTTTTGACGATCCCCTGCCATAGTAGAAACCCCTCACGAAGAACCGTAAAAGTATTAAAGGTTGAAATACTGGGAGAAACTGTTTAGTTCATGATTGTGACAGTGGGAGAAGCAAACTGTTGGACCGTACCTTGAATTGCTAATTACTCATTCCTGCTTCAAGTTTTGAAGCACACTTTTAAGTTGAAGATAAATGGTAGCTACTATCTGCTAGAACTCTTCTGACTGGATGGAAACTTTTCATTACTTCCAAGGTTAACCATTGATCTGGGTTCTA
>JAHWFP010055093.1:0-23444 GCA_023313725.1 Lithobius niger | reverse complement strand
TTAGATCCTTACTCTAAACATTTAACGTTCCGTTTTTGTTTATTAATAAATAAATATGCAGTACAAAATGCAACTTACACAAATGATCACTTTTTGTTTCCTCCTTTTGTGTGAGTTTAATGGTTTGTTAGTGATAGGAAAGGTAAAGAAAGTAGAAAAGGAAAAAACGAATAGGTGGCAGCAAACTGGCATTTAATTAAAAGCCGCATACCAGCGATAATATGTGCGATCTAATCTGGCTTATCAACAAACATAAAAAGACACAAATCCTATTTAAAATTTGCAATTATCCTTCACTGATGGTGACAGCTTAGGATATAACTCCTGTACTTATACTAGAGCTTATTTGTTGAGATTTAGTACATTATTAGCAAATTATGTAGTTTACCAAAATTACTTGTTTAATCACCAAAAATTACACGGCCTCTCCAAAATGTTAGCAAATATGTTCTAAGTTGGGTGCCTCTATCATCTTCAACATAGTACTTTAAGTGTGTGAGAAGTTTTTTTTTTCTACAAGTGAGTTATAAGCCATAGCTTGGTCTTGCCGTCTTAGGCAAACCAAAATGAAGCCCGAATGCAGTTCTTGAAGTGTTACATGTTATTTTATGTTTTCCTACAATTTTGTGGTCTGTAGCTATTTTAACAATGATGCACAATTATATTTCTAGGGCTTTGAATGTTCCTGTTGCTGATTATTCGTATGACGACTGTCGACTCATGAGTAAAGCAGCACGCAAGAATCTACCATACCAACGAGGACTGGTGGAAGTTCAAAACATCAGAACAAAACTGGGGTATGTAATTCGTACTAAGATCCTCAACGTAAAAAATTGGCTTGACTGAAGTGAATTAAGGTTTTAAATTAATAAATGGTAGGCAGTATTGTCACCATTTGTACTGCTTACATAAGTAAACATAACTATTAAACAGGCTTTCGACAGTTGCAGGTGGAGAGTAGTTAAATTTTTTTACTTTGGAAACTTTATTGACTTGTTGAATTTATAATAGAATAGAAGTGATGGTGCTGACCGACAGGCTACAACAAAGGCACCTGACCCACCCACACCAAACCCAAACCAGTAAAACCACTAAGATTATGCACACTTTCAAAAGGTGGTGGAGGGGGAAACCATCAGAAAAACAAGGGGCTACATCGACTATCTAGTCGCATTGGTCTTCTGTACAGTTACTCCATTTCCAATGTTGAGGCGCACACCTCTATCATGCACTACAACAGTTATCTCTATTATGAATTTAGGAAAAGAAATCCACAGAAAAGAAATCCACGGAAAAAAATCCAGGAAAAAAATCCACGGAAAAAAAATCTAGAGGAAATAAAATCCATAAAAAAAAAATCTAAAAGAAAAAAAATCCACGGAATAAAAATCCAATACCATTGTTTTGTTTCTTTTTCCCCCCACATTTTGTTAATGTGAGGTTATTTTGTACTTCGTGCTATGAAACTCATTCAAAGCTGCCCATAAAGAGAAAACTAAACATTTACGAGGAGATGCAACGAAAATTTAAAGCCCTGTGTGAGCAATATACGCCGAGGGCAGTTGAAAATTAAATGAGTTTTTGCGAGCAGTTGCACACCATCCTATTACGGTGAGGCATTTGCGAATAAATTTTAACAAACGAACTTTGAACTAGGGTTTGGTGTAGTTGTGGGACACCCCCCTTCCATTTTAATGCAGTGACCATCAACTTACGTTGGTTGATATTTTATACTTTTTAAAATTCTACTTAGTGATATTGCAAAACAATTAGCTATCTCCTCTCCCCTTCCTACATGTCTTGTAATGCCATCGCGGACCTGGTAGGTTTAACCATGGTGGCAAGGCAGTCGTGACCCTACCCTGCGTTCCTATTTTCATTCATTTGGCCACACTATTTTTAAATGAGTGTTATTTTTAATTTATACATGTTTTTGAATTTTGTTTTTTGCACTTTAATAATCTGGGTGGGGGGAGGGTGACGGCGCCACATTTTATTTCCCATTAATTGTGTGCTTGGGGTTAAGAGTTGCGCAGATCAGGCAGCCCATTGGTAAAACGACGCTGGACCGATTCGACCAGGTCGATGTCTTTTAATAGGAAAGGGGACTACACCGGAGTTACATATTTGAGTAGTGGTAGCACAACTAGATTGAAAGCCCAGACCTTAGTGGACAAATTACCAGAGCTAAAACACCTATTTACAATTACGAGTCGACAGAAAGCCAAAGCTACAATATTCTGGCAACAGAGAGGCGACTTCGAATCAGAAGTGAACCAGATGCCCTAATCCGGTACCTCAGACACTGACTGTAGGGTAGTACCGTCCAAAAGTCAGATGTAGAAATACTAAGCTACAAAATAACAATAATAATAATAATAATAATAATAATAATAAGAATAATAATACTAATAAAAATAATAACGAAATAAAAAAATCGCATTGAATTTTTATTCCGTTGATTTTTTTTCCTTTAGATTTTTTTTACTTTGGATTTTATTTCCTCTGGATTTTTTTTCTCTGGATCTCTTTTCCTGGATTTTTTCCGTGGATTTTTTCTTAGAATTTTTTTCCGTTTACCCACCTGAAGGGCATATCTACAAGGTGCACTAGATTCAAATGTAAGGGAAAACAATGGCACTTCTAGTCAAGACAGGGCTTTGAGAGCGGGTTTCTTAGTCTTAAAAAAACGTTGTTTTCTCCAACAACAGAAATCGCGCGTTATAGGCTTAAGAAATCCAGTCTAATAGCATTGGCTTCAGTAAGACTACGTTCTTTTCGCCCTCCAGTGCCCCTTGCAGCTAACCCAGTTACTGGCTCCACCATAGAGTTATATACAATAATACTACGTTATGTCACTGCTCTATAGAGCTATCGGTTCGCATTGCTCTGAGTAGCACGAGAAATGTATGACGCACTTCGCATGCTCTATTTGTGCATGGTAAGTAGGATTCAGTAGTGTAAATGGGTCAAAGTTAATGTGCCTTCATACACTAAAAAGGCAAGTTGGATGGCTTAAGAATTAAGATGACTGCAATATGCGTCTGTTATTGAATCTTTTTCGTGAACTTATAACAGGTGAGGGACCGGTCATTACATATTGCTGGTGGGGTGGGGGGGGGGCAATTTTTTTTTCACGTTACCAAAAAATTAAGATCCCCAAACTGGCTGCAGAAAAATTAATGGCCCCCAAATACACCCAGGCGAAAAAATTTTCAGCTCACCTCATTCCCATAAAGTATGCATCAACATAATAAATATTGCGGCATGTTAAACGTTACACCTTGACATTTTAAATTAATTCAAAATATTTTCAGCTTAGATGCACTTGCTGATCTAGACAGTTCTCTAGATATGTGCCATTTACACAAAAAGCTCATTTACTGTTTCGCATTATTCCTTCCATAATATATGCCATAAAAGTTTCATAATAACGGATGTACATTTTTCCCAAAAGAAAGAAACGAATTGCTACGAATTTTTGATAGTTTATGTCTGATACATAGCAAACTACGAGCCGACTACAAACCTTCTACCTTCATTAGACGGTTTTACATGAAAGTTGAACCACAACAAGCACCAAAAACTGTCAGCGCACAAATTTGAAATATGAGCGGTTCACACAGATTGCTACAAGTTCCAATTAGGGAACTACTGTCCCTTCCCCTATTGACGGGCGATCTACGCAGTCTCGTGCTTGAGTTGAGAGTGTATTACGTTGGTGAAACTATGTGACGAGTTAGCAAACTTGAAACCATGCGAGATCCTCCTCTCATTTGATGTAAATGCTCTAGTGCCGAGCTTGTCGCACGCTTTCACTTCCCAAAAAAGTTTAAGGATATGCCCTCCCGTCCCGCAAGAAGCAGACTAAAAGTTATGCCCCCCCCCCCCCCTCTTCAGACAAGTTAAAAAAATGTGCTCCCCACATCCTGTTTTGCCCATCAGCCCTTCCCCTGCAGCGTTACGTGATGACCGGTCACTAATAAAGAGGCAGAAATGTTGGCTGTTGGTCTCCCTATCGCTCTCCGTATCGAGTTATATAGCCCTGAACTTGAGACTTGACCTTCGGCTTTGTCCTCCAAAACTTCCTCCCAATTATTGTCTGTTGCCGTTCCAATTGCCGTTTCTACATGCGTCATGCTGGAATCAAAGTGCTGCAGACAGGAGAGAAGGAAAGCAGGAAACGGAGGGTAAATATTACTTTATAACTTGGGTTTTTAAGTGAGGTTTTTCGTTTTATTTCTGTTTAATTAAGTTGATGTGTTCTACCATGAAGCGTTATTAAAAAAAAAATAGTAACGTTAGTAATATCAACAAAAGTTTTGCAGACCTGAAAATAAAACAAATGATGGCTGCATCAAGGTTTATTTGTTTCCTGAAAATGGCTTAGACTCAGTACGTAAGCCTTTATTATAGACTTATATGCCATTGATATGGTGTGACCAGGATTCGACATAACGAACTCCGGATCATAACTAAGACGCTCTACGCCATCTCTCCATTGCATAGGCCTATGTTAGTTGAGGAAGCAGGCATGACTGTCGAGTTGTGATCAGGAATTAGTTGGAACTAGATATTTTATTTAGGTCACGTCGTCTCATTGAAATAGAAGTCCACAATAACGGCTTACTGAACCTTAGCTATTTTTAGTGTATCGCTGTTGTGCTATTGTGTTTCCTTTTATGCAGGATGAGGTAAGTAGATGTAAGCCAACAGACGAATTTTACATAAAAACAAATAATTATGTAGCGCAAATAGTTTGCAGTCGGACTTATACTGTATAAGTTTAATTTGTTATGCATTATCATAAAATACAAAAACGAAACACCACAGATTTTGGGCCGCCCTGAAACTGCACCGCACCCAGTGGCATAGCTTATGGGATGCGCTGTGTGTGGTTGTAGCTGGGATAGAGGGGGGGGGGGAGGAATGTTGAAGGACGGTAGGGGCCAAAACACAAATAGTAAAAAAGAAGTAAAGATAAAAAAAGGAGAAAGTGAAAAGAGGGGAGGGACAGAAAAGTAATCGCGGTAAACAATACAGTTTTATTGTACGTCGTCGTCTTATTTAGGAACTAATCATTAATTATGGCTAGGGGGCCAGAGTAGGCCGGAGGAGGGGGGGGGGGGGAATGAGGCTTAATGGCGCGTCGACAGCTTGGTCATTAGCGCCAACCTCAGTCACAGTGCAGTAGGCCGGAGGAAACGAAAACACGACCATTATATTTTCGGTGACCCGCTATCTTCAAAACCCTGAAAAATTCTTGATCCTCCCACTGAAGACACAAAAATAGTGTGACCCCCCCCCCCCCTTCCCCCTAAAAAATATTCGGTTTTTAATGTGCCTATTGGTATTGAGGGTGACGTCCCATCAAATCGAACCCATCAGATCAAAATGATCAAATATTTCATGGGATAAAAGTATACCGTCAGATAGAAAATGCGCTCTGCCCTTCAGATAGAACTTATTTGATAATATAATAATAACTAGGCCGGTCATGAATTTAGTTTACAGACACACTTTTCCCGGCATACTTTCCCAACACTTTTCACGACATTTTTCGTGCCCGTGCCTCGCACATCTTATTGTGAGCCGTATGTGAGTTGATCGACCGATCCCAACCGGCTGCACGTGCCATGATTGTAGAATCGAAGAGTCCACTTGCAATGCGGGCGTGAGGAAGAGGAAGTGATTGTTCGGCCTTTTTTTCTTAACTGCTCAGCCGGGTTCAGCATTATTATAAGGATAATAGCAAACTTATTGCTCCAGAAAGGCAAATAGCAAGAGAGGGTTTCAAGAAACCAGTTATGACGTATCAGCCATTAAAAACAGGAAAAATAAACAAAACCACCAGTACCAATTGATGCTACGTAGAATACGTAGACTTAAAAGTTTATAAAACTAAAACTACAAGTCAAATACAAAAACAGACAGGTCAAAGTGCAACATCCAATCACAATCATAATTAATCTCTCATTCACAGAGAAAATTCGGAGCGGAGTAAGTGTGCAACGTTTTAGACAACGTTCAGTAAATAATTTCTCAAAGATGTAGAGTGGTGGTGTCAAGACAATGTTTTCACTGAGGGAATTCCAAAGTAGTGGGATCCGAACAGAGAAAAAGGCCCTCCTACAGCCCAGTTTAAACTTTGGAATAATCACCTTACCATCAGGTAGAATTATTTTCTCGATCGGATACAATTTTTTTCCCATCAAATAAATTATGTTTTTATCTAACGGGAAAAAGAAGGCCTGGCCAAGTCGTATGGCGTAATAAGTCTGTAGGGAGATCATCACAAAATACGAGTATTATTGTTTGGGTTGTGTAATTTTTTGTTGTCCTGCGCTATTCGTACTGAGAATGGCAACAAGGTCACAGCCGATAAGCTGCTTAAATTGGTTGCAGTTTGCATTGTCAGCATTTAAGTAGTTTTAATTGGTTTCATTAGTACTGTTTTATTGCTTTAGGATGGCGTGGAGGTCGTCTCCTCGGTGTAGCCGCACAGAGGAGGATGAATGGTTGCCCACTTTCTGCTGGATTGTAGGCGCTGGGCACAGTTCAGGCGTGTTCGCTTGCAGGGACTGTGCTTTCCTGGCAGTGGGTTTAGGTGTCCATATGGGGATCGGGGATGCTAGGAACAATTTCCAGGCAATTCTGTTGTTCTGCGCAGCCATCTGCAGCGACCGGGCGCTTTGATGTATAACGGAGGTTACTTAATATTGGCTGGCTACTTATTTTCGGGTAGTTTTTGAGCAAGTTAAGTATGTTGGGTGGGGTGAGTGGCTCCCAAGCCTTGTAAACTCCAGAAAATCAAGAAAGGAGAACTTAAGGTGTGGCTCTAAATGGCGCGCCTCTTTAATAATATTAATAATAAAATAACTATTCTACACAAAATGCAAAGCAATAATAATAACCATAATACATAATCCCATTATCAATGGGGTTAAAATAACCAGTTGGTCCCTTAAGGGGCCCAGAAACGGCAGAACTAGTTCTAAGGAAGTAACACAGCAATTACCAGCATGGAAAATAGCAATAAAATGAATTATCTTACAAACACGTGTAAGGGGGAGGGTGGGAGGGGAACAGCAAGCAAGGCGTGCGTGGGATGCGCTCGAAAGACGAAGTGAAACTGACCATTAGCAAGGGGAACAAGATCAAACGGACCCCCAGCCCAACCCCAAAGAAGGACATAAACCCATAAAAAAGCAGCAACGTAACAGCCAAGTGCGAGAGTATACATAACAAAAGACAAGAGGGACGCCACCCAGGGCAACCTTCCCCCTCTCAATTTTAGTCCGTTAAGAAAGTAAACGGTCACTAAAATTAAATAAATAAATAAAAGTGGCAATACATTTGAATAGAAAGCGTGCAAAGCGTAATTTTGGTGTTTGTAATTAGTACTCATCGTGGCTGAGTTGTGAGAGAGCTCAGCCTGGTTGCTGGAGGTTTGCGGATCTGGTCGAACCCCTGGAAGGGGACCTTGGCAAAGTCCCCGCCAGGACTGCCGGTTAGGGTAGTGTGAGAGGCTACCATGTTCCTTTAGCGGCTATGGGAACTATTCTCGACAATCTTTCGGCCCCTACGATGATCGGAGGTTTCCCGGATTGAATCCCCGGGTTGGCACCTCCCTTTACCAGACATTTCTTCTTCTCTAAAAAGTCTGGTAATGTTCAAAATTGAGCCGGTTCAGCCATACAAGCATTAAGTTGCTTCGGCCGACTTCAGGCTCAAGGAAATTAATTGAACAAAAAACTTTACGTATCAGAATAATTGAAGCAAAACAGTGATCCTTACTTTTTGTTACTGCATCAAATATTATACTAAAGAACGCAATCAGCGCGCCAGCATTTTGCATCCACATCAATTGTCACAGCATCAAAAGCTTCGTAACATAAAGTGTTGCTGATTAAGCATACTGTATACAAGGTGAGACAAAAGTCCGGTCACACGCAAGTAATTGCCATTACAGTGGTCCTATGGTAATTCTGAATACGTATTCGTAATGTAAGTCAGATATGGAGAAGCCAATGAAGATATTTTCAATGACCTTGAAAACAGCATTCAAGGTCATCCACGTTCTACCTTCCAAACGGTACAAGTTACAGCCCAAAAGTAAATTATACAAAGTTGTGCGTGAGCATTAAACATGACAAACTACGAAAACAGATTGAAAATCGGAGTCTAATTACAATAGTTATGAGGAAAATAAAATTGCAACAAAGTCTTGCCTGAACGTTTTAGCTGCCATGCAGTGAAGCTTAAAAACTGTAGAAGTCATTTCGCATCGTAAATTGGCCAAAATAACCTTTTAGGCAATTTTGGCCCATAACTACTACTTACTTTATTGTGGTAAAAAAAAACAATTTCTCTGTCAATTACGGCTACATTTCTTAGTAGCTAAGTGTTTCAAATGAGCTACCTCTACAAGCAAGTGCACGAGTTCCGAGCCTTCACTGCATTAATGAATGCAGTTAAATTTCAGATTGCAATAAACGAAAACGGATACGGATTATGCCTAAAGTAATGAGCCATCATTCACAACACAGAAAGTCACTATCGCTATGTGATTACTTTCTGATTCTACGCTTATTATTATTTTTTTTTTTTTTTGGCGAAGCCTATACTCTTTTGAGTGATTTCAAGCCCGGTCGCAACAATCGGCAAGCTATGAAAAAACGCATTATTGTAACGAATGCCCTAACTTTCATCGAAAGGCAATTCACCTTTGGGCTGTAACTTGTACCGTTTGAAATATAGAATTTGGATGACCTTGAATACTGTTTTCAAGGTCATTGAAATATCATCATTGGTTTCGCCATATCTGACTTACATTACAAATATGTCTTCAGAATTACCATTTGCATTGACCACTACAACGGCAGTTATTTGCGTGTGATCAGACCACGCATCGTGATACATCGTGCTTTATGGTTGCACAGAATTATTTTAGTGTTAAATAACACTGTGGTGTTTACAAAAAGTAGACTGTACCAGAATAATAGCAAATATATTAGGGCATGAAAAAGATGTTAATCCTACTGTTCATAAAAATAATGGTTTGACGTTGGTTATACTGTTTTCGTTTGTGCGCAAAAATCCCATTAGAAGCAACAACAACAAAAAATTCCCGCTATATTGAAAATAAATCCCAGGAGGCTGAAAATATTCCAGTTATATTGAAAAAAAAAACCCTTGAGGTTAAGGACATTTTCGTGTCAAGTCGGAAATTTTCGTATATGACGGGCCTTACTTTCTATACAGGGTGTCCCAAAAGTCCGAAAAACCCTCACAACTTTTTAAGGGATTGAAAAAACATAGTGAAACTCTGGCAATGTAAGTTTGGTTAAAGGATCTACCTTTACAACCGACATTACGCCATCCCCACCCCCTTGGGAGGGACCCAGGGGCCCAACTCAGAAATTTTCAGTAGAGTGGGGGTAAAGGAATACCTTATTTGAAAGGTCTTCATTACGCGAGTAAATTGCCGCAACGATAGCTTCGATACCATGAGCCCATCCAAAATGGCAGCCGGTCAAAAATTAGGAATCTTCTCTACATCCCTATGTCTTATCATGCTAAAGACGTCGTAAAGGACGCAGCAAAATGCTTCGTTCAATTTACTTCGAACCCAGCTACAACGTCTTTTGTGGTTTGAAACCCAGAGAGTGCGGCCCCCCCCCCGCCCGTTCCAGGGGAAGGGAACCGACCGCAAAAGACGTTGTAGGTGTGATCGAACTAAATTGAACGAAGTACATTAGTTGCATATGAGATGTGGTAGGGATAAATATGGAATATGTGGCATATGGCGATCATGAGGAGTCTACTGAAAAGTGATGTTTTTTTTTTTCTTGAAAGCTCTTGCTACGTAACTGTAGGGGGAAATTTTATGAAAGGTATGGTTTTTTTTTTTTTGCAACAAAGCTAAGGAGGTTTGGTCCAGTTTGTGCAGATTAACATCAGCGCCTTCAAATAATGGATAAACTAATTCCACGTATCGTCGCTGAGACTGCAAAACCACGTAATTGCATTTTTCATTTTTGTTTTATGGTAACTTTAACTTAACTTTAATAAATAAATCCAAGCGCCCAAAGGGCATTACAGGATTACGGCTGCGAAGCATAAAGCATACAAACAGAACAAAATAAAATGGTAAAAATACATTCACGCATATTAACTTCACAAAGCAGTGTGAAAAACACTGCTGAAAAAAGAAAAAACAAAAAAGAAAAAAAACAAGCTATGCACGAATTGTTTGTAACAAAATAATACCTGCCATAATTTAGTATGTGCATGCAGGATATAACTGAGAAAAAGAAAATATTATCTAATAAATAACTATAGTAAATATATAAATATTACTAATCAATTAGGTAGATTTAAATTAACATCAAAATGAGTAACGGGTTTTGAACATTGACACTATAAGGGTATTGTAATAAACAGTAAATTTCATATGATAGACTTTGAAATATATGTCAAAAGGAAAACAAACAACTACGGAATCGTGAGTTATTCAATAAAAAATGCAACAAGGTGTGGGGAATTTGTGGATATGTGGGCATCGAACAAGTTCTTGAAGGAATTAACAGAATTTGCAGAGACTACGGCTTGTGGGAGACCATTCCAAAAAAAGATTGGGCGTGAAAAGAAGGTATGTTTTGCCCACTCGTGCTTGTGGAGAGAAAATTCTAATTTTAGTGTGTGGCCGCGTGTGGCTTGGTAGGTCTGTAGCTTGAAATGGTTTTTTAGTTTGGGACCGCCAAAGTTAAGTTTAAGAATTTTGAATGGTGTCAAATTTTGAATGGTGTCAAAAGGTGGCACTAGGTGTCCTCCGTGTATCTGAAAAACGTTATATCTGTCAACCAATCAGAAGACTCATAAATGGTCACGCTTTAAAACCTCGTAAATTATTGCCCAATCATTTGGCACGCAAAACCACGTAACTGTAAGTTCTGCCTCCAGTTACTGTTCTCCAATCAATTCTCTTCGTTGCTCAAGAAAACTCAATCTAAAGCCTTTGAATTACTTTTAATTATTTCAAGCCTGCGTCCCACTATATTTTATTGCCAAAAGCATTTAATTTTGCACGAAATAGAGCAGTTAAACCATGTTTTTCAGTTACGAGGTTTGCATTTCACACTTATGGCTGTTTTGGTTAGTGCAAAACTTCGTGAGTTAAAAAGCGTTTTTTGCCGCTCTTGTAAAATTTGCAAAATATCACTTATGTGGTTTTGCAGTCTCACCGACGGTATGCAATTCCTATCACTGTATAAGGAGATAAATCTGGAATGACTAAAAGTTCAGTCGGATTGCCAAGAAAAATACAAGGAGCAGGTTTCCTTACAATTTTCTTGATAAATTAATTCCTCATAGGTTATTACATTATTTGTGTTGCAGGGATACGAAATAAAAAATCATTTCTGTTCTCTCCTGTGTTCCCAGGGACCGTAAAGAACCCAGGTGCTACGAAGAAAATTAAAAAATGCATCTTCGTAACCATCTCACTGTTGCCTTGCTCATAACCATTGCCAACACAGAGTGTGCCAAGATTTTGGTTATTACCGACATATTTGTCAAAAGTCATCATACTGCTTTTGCTGCTTTGGTGGATGGCCTGGCACAGCGCAATCACGATGTCACCTTTTTAACATTTTTCCCCCACAACAACCCGAACGTAACAGTGGTACCTCTTGCTCCACCAGATGAGGCTATGGGTGATCCTGAAGTCGTAAAAGATTTTGCATTGAATTCCTATAAAAATGGCCCTGTAAATCAATTCATGAGTTACGCCTATTTTGCTGAAGCGGTCTGTGATGGTTTTCTCAAAGATAAAGCCACTAAGAAACTCCTGGCAGCTGGAAAACAGTTTGATGTCGCCATTGTCGATGTCCTCTTTGGAGAGTGTCCAATGTCAGCTGCCACTTTACTCGCAAAACATGGACTTTACTATTACACAAGTAACTGGCTTGTACCCTGGATGAATTTTGCCGTTCCAATACCTCATTCTTACGTTCCAAATAGTTTGGAGCGGTTGCCTACGAAAATGAACTTTTGGCAGAGATTGCAGAATGCTATTACTTTTGTTAGTGTCTTGTTCGTGCAACGCTACTATGTCAATCACGGCCAACAGAAGGTTCTTTCCAAATATCTCCCTAACGCACCAAAGGTACACGAGGTTCATAAACTGGTTGCCTTTTCGTTGATCAACGGCGATCCTGTGACAGTGTCACCAAGACCAATGATGTCCAACATGGTTGACATTGGAGCAATGCATTGCAGAGAGGCCAAACCACTTCCAAAGGTAAGACGCAATTTAACTAGTATTAAGAAACACACTAGTGTGTTAACCTCGAGGAATATGCACCAACGGGGTAGTTGAGCCCTTACCCAGCATAATTGATTTCCAAAATTGTCGGTGATATTGGCATCTTGCTCACTTTTAAAAACCTAACACAAAAATAAAATATACTAGCTGTACCCCCGGCGTAACATACGCCGGCTAGCTGGTTCCCGCATACCTGAGCGTAACACTGTAGTGGGCCCCGGTTTCCCCTATTGTGTGGTCTGAATATCCCCATCTCTGCTTCCTCTTTGAACCCCTGCTGATTTGTGTTATGGAAGTAAATGTTTATTTTCAACGCCCTCTCTCCCACCCCCTCCCTCCCCTCCCCCCCCCTCGCCCTCTTTCATTATACACCCTCTTTCATTGTAGTGCTTAATAATGATGAATTTGCTTGCCCAACCTAAGCGTGTTATATATATAGATTCCTACTTAGCGCAGATAACTTCAATTTGGACACTGATTGGTGAGGAGGAAGTAAAGAGAAGGAAGGAAGAAAACACTAGGGCCACTAAGTAGCTCCCTCAATACACCACTGATATATCATTATAAACAATGGCGTGTCCAGGAGGGAGCAAGGGGGCATTGTCCCAGACCTTTTCTTAAAATAACGTTTTTCAAAATTAAATTGTCTTTTCGTGTCTACATTTACAGGTCCGGCAGTGCTTGCAAAAGGTCTTAAAGGCCTAAAAAAAGTACCAGTAATGTGTAGAAGGGTAAAAAAAGCTAAGAAAAGGGCAGGAAAGGATAATATTAGATAGAAAAACATGTCCCCAGAATAAATGTCCACTAAAACTTCTTTTACCTTTTTACCTAGAGTAGCCCAACCTCCCTCGGTGGACAGTGCGCACACTACTGACTATAAATGAGCAATTTTCTGCTGCTTAAAAAAGTGAACCCAGGAAAGCATGGAATAATAATCCGCAAGTCATTAGTAGCTATTTTGGAAAATAAATGATGAAGAAAACTGAATTTACATAAGTGTAGCACCTGGATGTAAGTTAAAGGAGTATAAAGCCAAGAGCACAAAAACTTATATTAAAAATACCTCTACGTTTCGGGTTAATACTGAACCATTCTCAAGAGTGACAGAGTAGAATTAGGAATTTTTCTCATGTCATAAAAGTAACCGACAGCAAACAGAAAACATCCTACATTCCAGGCGAAACTGGTAGGATGCAAACAACCAAAGATTGCAACAGCATGCAAGATTTTTTTTAGTAAAAATAAAAGCTAAAATTGGAGAGAGGAACAACGGTGTGCGTAGTAAAACTGTCATAACTGAAGACTTGCTGCTTACTTCCAGTTTTACTGCTTACTTCCAGTTTTACTGCTTACTTCCAGTAGCTGACTTCCATTAGCCCTCACTCAAATTTTAGCATCCGGTTTCGGCTGTAATTTATGATGCTATCTGTTAGCAGTTTGCTTACTTTTGTGACAAGAAAAATTCCTAACCCTACTCTTGATGATGGGCCAGAATTAGCACGGAACGTCGAGGAATTTTTAATATAAATTTCGTGCACGTTCTTGGGTTCAAACTACTTGGCTTGCAATTGGGTTAACATCCCCCTCGGAGCATGTTCTACTGGCGAACCCAAACCGTAGGGGCATGCTTCTGCTTGTAAAAGAGGGTTGACATAAAAAGGAGAAGCATGCAACGATGGAGATGCAACTATTTTAGAAATTTAATTATGTTTACAACTAGGTCAAACGGGCCGAAAAGCCGATGGGCTCGAAATTGGTTAACTAAATACGGATGCAAACCTATTTACGTTGCCTTTTGGGCTTATATGTCAGACAGCCTGAGTAGAGAATCGAACTCACGACCTTTGAAATCAAAGGCCAAGGTCCTACCGCTGAGCCAGACTGACACGGCGTATTTAGTTACAACTAGGTCAACATACCCGTCGGTGCATGGTACTCCTGGTTGAAAAAGGTTTGGGTGACTAGAAGAAGCATGCACCGGCGGGGATCTTGACCCAGCTGAATACACAATTTAATTTAAGATTAGCTAGTAGTGACTTTCGGTAAATTATTCAGGCTACATGCTCTCGTAGGTTCACTTTTTTAAACAGCAGAACATAATCCTTTACTATGATAATATCAATGGTGTGATGAGGGAACCATTTAGTAGCCGTGGAGCTGTTCTCTGCCTTTATTATTTTCGCTTCATCCTGGCCATGGATACTTTTTAATGTCTGAGTTTATGTTTCCTAAGCAGAAACCCATTTTACACTTGTTTTAGGTTTAAAGTAACCAAGGTGCCAATATGACCGGTAATTTTGGAATTTTAATTATCCATGCAAACGGAGTCAACTTCCCCATCGGTGAATTGTCTGCCAAGTGTAACTGGAGAAAAAAAACTTATTACTTAAGCATTTTTGTTTAGTAGACTTCAACTGTCAACTGTGTCTATGTTTGCAGGAGTTTAATGATTTCGTCGAAGGTTCCGGAGAAGAGGGCTTTATCATCTTCGGCTTAGGAAGCTATGTCAGAGCAGAGTTCATGTCTGCTGAATTTTTAAATGCTGTTAACACAACGTTTTCTCGCCTGAAGCAAAAAATCATCTGGAAATTCGAAGGACACCTTGAACATTTGCCCCCAAATGTGAAAATTACTACTTGGATGCCACAGCAGGACCTTTTAGGTACGAAAGTTTCCAACTCTAGTTTTTAATATGAAATCTGGCATTAGCCTCTGATAGTAGTAAAAAAAATGGGGATGGTTCAATACCACTTGAAGCCAAGAAAGTTTAGTCTGAGGAAGAAAGAAAGCCACTAGCACTATAGAAAGCCAGGCTTTGATGCGTTTGTCTGATTTGTTTACTCTTTACCTTGTCAGATAGTGTTTGGTAATTCTCAGCCTAAGTTGGCTGATTAAAGGCATTATGTTTCCTTTGGGTTGTTAAGCATCTATTAGGGAGTGAGGATAACATGTACCCATCCTTAATCTATAACCGTATATAGGAGAAGCCACCAAGTTTCTAAGAAGGGTCGACCTTGCAAAGTAGTGATACCATTCCACCACGAAAAGAATGCTAAGGTTAACTAAATTAAACGGGCAACTGGACACACTGCCCACTTTTTAAATTTACTTATTCTGTTTCCAATACACTATGTATGACCAACCAAGGCACAGTGTAGTATTAATGAACTAATCGTGCATAAGAAAGGTAGGCATTCTGTAGGCCAAACAACCTTATGTGGTAGCACGGATTACAGCTGTAAATCGACTACTGATTCCGCGTAGTTAGGAGCAATGTTAATTTGTGAGGGTTGTTTACTTCCGTGTAGGTAAATGAAACTGCAATAAGAAGATAAACAAACAAACACCCATCATCCCCACTGTGTTTTGCAGTGCAATCCCCAAACACTACAATGGGTGGTTGCTTAATTAATTCAGTGTATTTAACGGAAGTTATGGTAAATTGTGTACTGTTATTCTTCAAAATATTTGTCAGCAGTGAGACAAGTGAAAAAAATCCTAAACCTGCTGAAATGCAAATATCTGTTTGTACTGATTAGTGACGAGGTTAAAAGCTACGCATCAAAGAAATTAAAAAAGAAGACAATTTTTTAAGTTGTCTGTGTAATTTGGGTTAACCTAGGTGATCTGTTCTTGCAGGTGAAATCCTATTACGACTTTCTAAGACCAACCCTTGTGGAAACTCTTGCGAGACTTTCCTAAGGTTACCGTGACAAAGTTTGGTTTTCCTCATTGGATTTAATATTATCCCCATCGTTGCATCAGGCAACTGTTAGTGGCATGAAGAGATTTAAAACGTTTCATACCTGCATGCCGATAGCACTTTTCTAATTTCAGTTAAACTATTTTATCCTGTTGTGTTACGCGTATTGTGGAATTGAGTGATATTTTGTAAGTTCTTGCATGTGTACGAAATACTAATTAACAGGTTCTCAAAAGATGTAAATTCTCAACAGGTCATCCAAAGGCACGTCTTTTCATCACTCATTCGGGGTTACTAAGCGTACAAGAAGCCATTTACCATGCAGTTCCCGTCATTGGCATGCCTTTCTTCGCCGATCAGCAAGGAAACATTGCCAGAATCCAAGATCTCGGCATGGGAGAAATTATGGATTATGAGAATGTCACAGTAGATTCTTTCTACCACATCATCAACAAAATTCTTAAAGACAAAAGGTAAAGGAAAACGGTAGTTTCGAAATATCAGTTGGGCAACAACAACAAAAATATATTTCCTAAGTCAAAACTTTTTAGTCAACTTTTCGCTATCTGTAATCCGATTCTCAATTCGAAAAAAAATACATCATAGGTTCCGATTTTTTTTTAAATAACATTTTTTGGAAAACGAACGTTTGTCCACTATGCAATGCTTAAAAAGTTTGCATTTTTGTGCTGCCCTATAACTAAAACTACTCCAAACAACAAAGGTTTATGGTTTTTATATGCCGACGAAAACGTCATTACATGCTTTATTAGCATTCCCCTCTCCCAATGCAGTCATCCCCCTGAGAAATTTGTTGGCTTCCCTGCTTGGCTCGGTAGCTTATCCTACTGTGCACGTGTGATGCAGCCCTCCTATAAAAACATTGGCTTTAGCCTTTGCTTCATCTCTTTTTCTGGGCTGCCACACTATGAGGTTACTCCCTCCTGCTTCCCTAGAAGACCACCGTGGATCAGTGCGACCAAACCGGGGCATTGGGGCCATTCTGAACTTCGGTGATCATTGGAATGGTCGTATTCGGGGCTTTAGCCCACTTGCGACTCCGTCTTGACCACTGACTAGACATTGCAGGGACTCTAGTGGTTGCTATACACTACCTACCTTACACTCCGTTTGTTGAATGGTGCGCCAGTGCGACCAGCAACATCTGGCTATTCCTGTGGCTCTAGTTGGTCGCTTTCTTCCAGCGGTCACTGAGGCCTATTTGCTACTGGCTTTTTATTGGTTCGCGTTGAGCGCCCACCTGGCCATCATGGACTTTACGTAAAGGGTCTAAATACTATGGTCCGAGCTACTGCGGTCCCTTCTATCTCATCTGTTCTACAGTGCCTTCTTCCAGAGGCACATCATGCTAAGTGCTGGCCCGGGCGGTGGCCACAATGCCCCTCACCATCAGAGGATTTTCGTGGTGCCTTTCATGACACTCCCAGCATCGGTCCTTGAGTACCAAAAGAGTGGTGCTCGAAAGAACCACTACACAACCTGTCCGATGTGAATAGGTTCACCCCCCGGCACTGAATCTTCAACAGCATACAGGCATCACTGGTTCATCTCCTGCCGGCCTGTCCTCTTGCTAGCTGCCAGTTTGATTGCCCACAGCGCTCTTTCTACCGAGCGCTCAAGCTGTGGCCCTGCTCTCGATCCTCTTCCCTGCCAGACTCTACTTTAAGGGCGACCCTGCCCCCGGATTATGTTGGGTGCAGCTACTAACGGGAATTCGCGCTTGGTCCATCGGTTCATTGAACACCAACCACAGTTTTTAGGCTGCTTCCTGTCCTGCAGATGGATCAGGATTTTCGCCTTGGGCGCCCTTTCTTTCAATTCTAAAAAATGACCACTACTTTCGTCGTAACTTGCAGGTCCGCTTGGTCGTCGAACCATTGGACAACGAACACAATCTTTTAGCTACCATGCATGTTTCCTATCCTGGTGCTGGAACAGGATTTTCTGCTTAGGTGTCCTTTCAATTTGGTCTTCCAGGACGACCACCACTTTTGTCTGAAATAATTCGTAAAATCATGCTTGTCTAAATTCCGACTTATGTTGATGGTTATCGATCAGCCACTGCAGTTTGTTGACGAGACTGTCAGGGGTGGATCGCTTCTACAAGACCACACGTTTCCTGTTCTATGACAGCACCTGCTCTACGAAGACACAGGATTTGACATTATAGAGTCTTGGCACCTTCGACCAGTCTTCCATCTAGTGGTCGCCCTGCTAAACCTATTGGCTTCCTCCTTTTCACCATCACAGGAATAACCACAAGGGAATAACCAGGAATAACATTTGGACCTCTTCTACAAAAAAAAAAGGCATTGGGCTTGACTGGTCACATGGACTCCTGCCCCTCTCCACTGCTCAGCAGTCGTCCCTTCACGCCTACTGCCTCAATTATTTCCTCAAGTTAATCAACCTCTAGACCGACTAATTTTCGATGCCCGTTTCTCCACCCTCTCCTCACATTTACTTTCTGGACATTGTTCGGCTTCCATATAAATATCTCTTTGGGCTCTCCACGGCTACCAGCCCTGAATGGTGTAAGTGCCTAGGTTTCAATTTTGGGCAGTCCAAAATTGACCCTCACTTGGTTTGTCAAAAGCACAGATCTTGCGTTTGTTACACACATCCATGCTCCATTCGCAAGACCATAAGAAAAGAGGACTGGGCAAATGTTCAAGGCTGGGCAAATGCATCAAACCAAAATGATGCGGGTTCCGTTTGGTTCAGAAGGCCCGGAAAATAGTCACAGTTTCTGCCGCACATTCAGATGCCCAGTCGGCCACCTCAACGGCTTCCTCGGTTTAGCTGTCTCATCGACTGGAGGAGGCTTGCCGACTACAAGAACATCTTTTTAGCAGTCACCGCCTCACGACTCAGTTGCATCATTACACCATCAACCGCTTCCAAGAAATCCAATCATTAACTCGTAACGGGAAATCGGACCACCCTACGGGTGGTTCATTGCCTTCGGGCTGGCCGCCCCTGCTCTCACCTGCTTCACTTTCCAACGAAAGACTGAGATACACCACGAGGACTCCTACTGAGCCTCATCTCCAACAATGGTCCGTTTTGCACATGTCTCTTCTGCGTTCCCTTCTACTACTGGCATTGATCAGCCATCTACATCTACGATTAATAAGGTGTTGCCTGCTGTCGTACGACCGCCTCCATCTCCTTCTCTGGTCCCACGACCTAAGTCTGTCTTCCCTCACTCTCTAACCACGAAGGAGCTGGTGTCTCGTCCTCACCTACCGCCACTTCAGAGTCTTTGTTCTCCTTGGGCACAAGCTCTGCGAGCAGCATTTCTTCGTGGAGTACAGTTATCGTCTGATAATCTTGCTAGTTTGGACCTTAGCATTGTGAACATTTTGACAGCGGCCCACTTGCCTGGTATTGCAAGTTACTGTCCTTCACGCAACGAACACCAGTCTTACATTAGATGCAACTCGCTTCACCAACAAATCGTCACGCAGACGGTCAAACTAGTCTCGATCGCTTCCGAGATTCACTTTCTTCCTTTGCCACCAACCAGTCCGCCTTAGCATTTTAAAAAGAAGAAGACAAAGAGAGCAGTGCCCCTTCTTCCCCTTCAATTTTCATTGTAGACGGTCACCTTTCACAACAACTAATGGTCGTTCTGCTGCACGCCACACTCATACCATAGGTTAGGCTGTGCCTATTGCACCACCATCTTTCCTCACACCACAACCTACTTCAGTCGCGCACATCCCCGGGATGTTACCCTCGGCTCCTTGTGCCCCGCCAACTGCTCGGTCCTGCAGCTATAGCAATGAGCCGGTATTACCATGGAACAATGGCAACTGCCTTGAACAGGTTTTGACAACGTTACTTCGGCCAGTGCTCTTACTCGGGTGGGCTTGGCAACCGCTCAGCTCCACGGTCCTTGGATGCTCGACGCGACCATGTTCTGCACCATTTAACCATTTCGCTGTCAAAATTCTGTCTGGCGAAGTAAGTTTGCCTGTCGACCAGTTTTTTCAACGCTCGACTGTCATACGAACCAGAGGACACACCATGAAGTTGACTAAACCACGAATCCGCACCATTATTGGACAGTCTTGTTTCACTGTGAGAGCCATTAATTCTTGGAACGCACTCCCAGAAAGTGTTGTGACTGCACCTTCAACCAGCAGTTGGAAAAAAGACAATATGATCTGACTCAGTGTTAAAATGTTTTTGTTCCATGTTTTGTTGTGAACCGGTTACATAAGCTTGCTTTCATCCGGTATGAATTTATTTAATTTTATTTAATTTACATGATCTGGAAGTTTTCTGTTAAATGTGAATTAAGGTTTTTGTAGTATTTTAGGTTTAGGGTAGTCGGGCTTGTGACCCAGTAGGGTTAAGCTCGTTAATAAGTCAAATCAAATCAAATGTTTTATTGTTAGTATTTTAAATCTAGGAAAGATAATTTGCAATAAATATAGACAATGTAAACATTATTGACGGCGGCACGTTCTTTGCTAGCTTAACCACGTCGGCTAACGTGGCATTTTACTACGGAGGCGACGGCGTAAAGAGGCTGCAAATAACGAAACATAAACTAAATGTGGGTGCAAACAAAAGGATCTTATAATTAACATGAAACGTAGCTTAGACCTATCTAAAAATTAAAAAAAAGCTAAAATGTGAAAATGCCAGCAAAGAGCTTCACACCAAAAGGCATAAAGCTCAAACGTAGTCGAGTGAATATTGCACCCTGATTTCTAACGAACATTAGCAAGTATTGCAAAGTCGCTAAAGTGAGTGTAAATACAAATTAAAAATATATTCCTATCTACTCCGCCTTAATAAGCCCAAAGCCTGTTTCCTAGTTATTATTAAACAATTATAATTCATATTCCACGTGTTGTTTCAGCACATTCATTAATCGGTCTTAGTCTTTATTTATTTTATTAGTCGTTTTTTTTTATACTTTTCATTTGTTCCAGGTACTACACCAATGTTAAAAAGTATTCCGCCATCTTTAAAGATCAGCCCTTAAATGCAGTCGACACAGCTGTGTACTGGACCGAATACGTCATCCGCCATGAAGGAGCTCCTCATCTGAAATCAGCCGGAGAAGAACTGAATTTTGTCCAGTATTTTTTGTTGGATGTATTAGCTTTTGTTTGTTTTGGAACTGCTGTCGTATTTGGCGTTGTTGGATACTTGGTAGCAATTTTAATGAAGAAATTGTTTAGTCAAAAAGATTTACACGTAGGTTTGGAAAAGAAAATTCAATAAACATTGTACTAATTCTCCAATGTCCATTGGGGATTCTTTCGTGAAGCAATGGTGGGCAGTCATCTATATACATAATTACACAAGATCCGCAACGCAGTCATCAGCAGCGCAGCAGCAATCTGCATCTGCAGCAGCTGCATACGATACCATCTCCGCCATCTACCGACGGAACTGCAAATTAAATGGAGGGGCAAGTGAGACGAGGAGAGGGGGAGGGGAGCGAGACGACGCGGAATGAGCGAGTGAAGTGAGCGACTCCGCTAGTACTTCACTAAGCTCCTGCTCTGTTTGCACGTTCGATATCTACCAGCCTACACAAAGCCGTTATTTGTAACCTATGCTGATCTTACTTCCTTGCTGAATGCTTAGGTTTTTTTCACAAACTGTTATTGACTGTATTGATATATACAAGAACCTCACAGTTTTCTACGATCAATGCTTATCCGTCACTAACTGTTTGATACGTAACTGTGCCGTCAAGCAAGTCTGCTTCTACGGGTTGTACGAACTTAACGGGTTCAACTCAACTTCAACCACCAGCTGAACCTAATTTTAGTGTTGTCATCGATGCAGCACAACTAAGTGAAGGCAGTCCCCGTTTTGTGTCATCACTTCTGCTATCCTATATTGTCTTCGCACAGCTTGCACGCTTCTCTCACAAAGATCCATCAGTCTCCATCTCTGTATCAAACGAACAACCTAAATCTAATGTCTGCTCATAGTGCTCATGATGTTACAATTGGTTACAACTCTTTACCCAATGAGTCAATTCTCACTGTCAATAAAGAAACGCAATGGAGATAATATTGTGAACAGCTAATAGTGACGTGTGAGCAGCAATTTTGACGAAAAATCACACGTGCCTTCGTGAGTCCAGGAATGCAAGGCAAGTTATAATACTAAAAAAAGCCTAAAAGAGCACGAATAAAACATAACAAAGTTTCGTTTTAATCCTATTCCACCATAAGGTTTCCATCAAAGACAGCAAAACAGCTGTGTCACCCAGCATAAAAGATTGATTAAAAGACAAATATACACAATTAAAAAAAAAACCACACATATTCCCTTTCAAATAAGGGACGTGAATACGGGGGCGAAGCAGTTATCCCTATCCTTCTCCTTTGAAATCCAAACGCCAAATACGCGGTTCATGCAAATCTCAGTACCGAGTGGGTTTCACTTCAAGTTTACTATACTTGGGGTTATTTTGCATATATTATCTGACTTTTCTTTTCTTGTAGACTTGTTTAGTTTAAGGGCATCAATAATAGGAAAGTATTCCTTAATATATTTATTGTCGGGTACTAAGTGGTTGTGCACTGGGGGCTGATGTGTTAAAATACCAAGGATTCAAGATTGGTTCTGGCCCTAGTGTTTTTTTCAGTAAACAAAATTTGGACATCATCTAGTGCTGGAGTGTGCTCTGTAGTTAGTCTACGTGGTGCCATGACAGTGTCGAGTAGTGTGTAGTACATTGGAGGCCCAATACAAAGACCCACATGTAACAGCGGATGCTACGATGGGTTAGGTGCTTGTAACATCTCCGTGTAAATGGATGACTTTGGCTTCCACACAGTAAAAATTTAGTGAATTTGGTAAATTTGGTGACGTAAAAAAATAATTCGTCATCGTATGATTGGAAGCATAACTTCGTCGGTGTTAAAGACGTAAATCAAACTTTGTTCCAAAGCAGAATAATTTGTTTTAAATATAGCCCACAGAATCCTGTCGGTTAGCTGAGTATTTAGGCCATTCATACACGCCCCATCCAGTCCTCTTTGTATAAATTTAGGTTGACCCAGGAGTTTTGTCCATTACGTGATCGGGAAGTAAATAGCTTACGTGGCTTAGGGCGCGTTTATGCAACGACTCACCTTTGCATTCTCACAGCTGAAATTTAATCGCAATGGAAAAGTGTCATTGCCATGGTAACAACGCTCCCTAAATTACCTAAATCCGACATCATTTGAGCAAATGCTTGCAGTCACGTAATCTGTGACAATAGGATAAAGAATTCCTCCTGACGTAAGGAGTTTTTTCAGTCGCTTCTGAACTTACTTATTGGCTGTTTTTGTCACGAGCCGGCAAAGCTAAAACCGGTCCATGTTGTTATTTCAGATGATTTCTAGATTCTAGCTGCGAGGAGGC